>JASDQU010504543.1:49460-64234 GCA_032191745.1 Picea mariana | reverse complement strand
GACTCCTATTTATACTAAAAAGAAGCATCTAGAGGAAGATCCTTCTAGAAGCGGAAGCTTCTATTAGGTCTTCTTACATCCGCCTTATTCTATTTTATTGAAAGGTCTTATTAATATTGACCTTTATTACATCCGAATACATTAATCTTCCTATGTGCGGGTTAGGACCTTAACATCCAACCCCTTACTAGGATATGAAACACCAGACAATATCCAAGCAACAGAATCCACGAACGATCTGACCATTGCCTTAATCTCTCATGGTGAAAGGTTTTTTCGCAAAAACAACTTAATACGGCTTTTCCCAAGAGATATGGGATGTTTTCCAAAGAGACGTCCTCGTCTACCACCATCCTTCTGTTGGGCACGGATGCACCTACGACTTTTCTTCGAAGGAGGGCCTTCAAAGTGGGAAAAATCCTAGGCGAGATGTTGAATAGAGGGTGAACCACATCTATGGGAATCTAGACAATGATTGAGGGGTGAAGGGTTTACTTTTCACTGCGAGACATGTGTGGAAATTCGACCAAATAACGATTCATTAATCTCACAGTTATTGCATAAAGGAGAGACAAATTCACCACCTTGCATGGTGTAAAGGAAAGTCGATCTTTCAGATGAGCTTTCATCGTCCATCGTACCATGTGGCTCATCAAGGGGAGAGATTCCCTAGGAGGGTGTGCCTTCCTATCCCTCTTATTGTTGATGAACTCGGAATATGAAACAAAGATTTTGCCCTGTTCGAGGACGTCCTCATCGTAGTTGAGTACATCATCCTCCATAACTACTCCACTAAGGTTCATTTTTAGAATTTCATTTTTAATATTTATATGTTTAAGAAATATTTTCAAAAAAATTCATACCCAATTGTTTTGGAAATTTTGAAATGGCTCAGTGAAAATCCTTGCAAATATGTTATTTTGTAATATGTCTACATTTTCAAATTTTTAAACCAACTAATTTCCACTTTGAAAATTGATATATTGATATATTATTTGAGGGAAAAATATATTCATAGGAATACTTTATTAATTACAAGAAAAACAAGAGGGAGAGTTGCACTTCAACTAAGTCCCTACCATTTTGGGATGCAAAGAAGCATAGATTTAGAAATTGCATAATAGAAAGTTATTGTATGTCAATAAAAATTAAAATTATATGGAAAAATTATTGTAGGCATTGGTTAGATGATAGGGAAGTGAGGGTGAGTCTCCAGCTTCTATGATATAAGTTTAAACAACTATTGGTATGGTTTTTCCTCGTAGGAAGCATTTCAATGCTTCTTAATTTGTGTTGTATTTTTGTTGCAATTACCATGGTGCCTTTATTGAATAGCATTGTCAGATAATTGTCAAACTCAGTAAAATCTCTTGCAAACTCCACTTTATATTGAGGACAAATCTATCCAAACCATTTAGTACCTTCAATAAAGATTTAGTAAACAAGGAAACTAAATATTTTAGGGACCAATCCTTGTGAAATCCCTTGTTTTTGGTGATGATAGTGTAACCATGGATGAAGCATGTGTTGAATCTTACATAAACTATCAACTTAAATTGACAAGAGTACTATTGTTGAAAATTCTTTGCATGTAAAAACACATTCAAAGGGCAATTTGTTATGCCAAAGATAAGGCATCATCAACAATATATCTAGTAGCCCTTTCCAATGGAATAAAGAAATAATTTCAAAGATGTTAACCACTATAAGGTATTTTTACCAAATATTTATGTGTGTGTTTTGAGTGCAATCGAGTCTGATAGAATTTATCTCATTTTTACTTGGCATCCATAACATGCCCGTGGATGAAATTTGCATTGGATATAGTGATAAATGAGGTGTTCTAGAAATTTCCTTAATGGGCCAACATGCATCTTGGCAATTTTGGCATTCAACTTCTCTAAATTAGTGGTCCAACTAATTCTATCACAAGAACAACTTTGATGCAAATACAGGTTAACATTGTGAAAAAACAAAATTTCATGTCATCACAATTGGAAAATGAAAGCTTATTAGTCGATCATCGAACAAATAAATACCTATAAGAAAAGCCTCTTTTCACAACATTGGTTGCTGCAAGATCCATGGAAAATTTTCCACCTTATTCCTTCTAAAGAGGGATAATGGAAAGCCTTTTGGAAATTGCGATGATAGTGTGAACCCTTTGAAATTGTAATATACAAAGGAAACAAAAAAAATTAATAAAATAAATAGTAAAATTTCTAATTTTTAATAATATATAATAATAATAAAAACATACTCTAAAATTACAAATATTTAATATTTGAGTTTTGAGATAAATAACATTTTAATTTATTACAAATTCCAAGTTTATTACAAATTACAAGTGCTCAATGAAAGCTAATGAACAGATGTGTCATAAACATGAGCTTCCACAAATCCAAGTAGAGTGCATTTTCCTAATATAAATCTATTCTACACAACTAATAAATCCAAGTAAAGTGCGTTTTCCTAATATAAATATATTATGAACAACTAATAAATCCAAGTAGAGTGCATTTTCCTAATATAGATCTATTCTACACAACTAATAGATCTATTCTACACAACTAATAGTGAAATCCAAAGACAAAAAAAAAAAAACTTTGTTGATTCATTCAAACTCTCCAAGATAGTCTTTGCCATGAACAACTACGTTCTCTTAATTTGAATTACTTTTTTGGATTTGAGCCCAAGCAGTACACTTATGGGCCAAGCTTCTCTCTTTTGACCGATTATTCTTCTTGTCTAATATCTAATATCGCTCTAAAGTATTTCGATCAGTTACCAATTCTTTCTTATAGATCTAAATTTATTTATTTTTTATAAATCTTAAATTAAAATAAAATAAAATTCAAAATATTTTTGGGCAGTCACCAAAAATAAAGATTCGAAACAAAAATTTACAGTTAATCATGTTTTTCCACCTTCATTAAATATTTTGATCTCATCTTCTCTTTGTGTTTTTCTCTTCCTTGATATCATAGTGTACAAGAGTAGATTTAAAATCATGTAAGAATATTTTGATGTGATAAGAAAGCTAGGTTACATAGATTGTCATAACCTACCCATGGACAAACATAGAGATAGAGATAAGTGAAGGTGTCACCTTAAGTATTTCCTTTATTTAAGCTGCCATGTAAATCCTATGTATTCTTATTAGGATAGTGAAATTTTAATATTTATTGTTATTTTTATTTTATATTATTATTTTTATAAATATATTTTTACTTTCATATATTTATGTTTTATTTACATTTTTCTAGATTAATTAGCACATTTATATGTTAATAAATTAATTTAAAAATTTAAAATATAAAATTTGTATTTTATTTTTTAAAAATATTTAAATTAATATAATTGTTAACACCTAATAATTAAAACTTTATTAAACACTGATTCATAAAAATAAACAATATAAAATCCAAAAAAATTGACCACAAATTGAAAAGTGTACTATGTGCTTGATATGGACTAATACCACACGGGATTGACATGTCCACCAAATTTGCTATTATTAAACATGCTTCTTAGACACCGTTTTTTAATAATATATGGGGGTCTAACTCATGCAATCACATGCGTTTTAATGGAGAGATGCTTTTGGGCTTAAAAAATATTTTTTATTTTTATATTATTTGTTAAAAAACAAATTATTTTTATATTATTGATTAAAATATTATAAGAAAATAATTTTTTACTATGCATATTGTCACAATTTTATCGGATGTTTGAACACATCTTGCAATTATTCATCTCCTTAGGGCATGTGACACCGTGATGGTTCTTACTTGGTTGCTTGGCACACTAAGAATACTTCGTTTGGATTATGCCTCTTTACATAGAGCATAGCCATACTCCGTTCTAGGCTATCGACGAGTCACACTTCTACTCTACTGCAACTCTTGCTTACTTAAACAATTGTCAACACAATTTAACACTTAGTCTTATTTAAGCATTCACCCATGAACAAGAGAACAATTGCGGAACAAAAATGAAGAAAAACACAGAAATAGTTCAAGCGGCACAAACCATGCCTAATACCTGGCTAAGTCTTTGTTATTGAGAAACAGTTATTGTAACATCCCCATTTTCAAACCCCAAACTAGCGACATATATTGTAGATGTCATATATGGTTGAGAGCCAAGTGACGAATATTGTAAATATAGCATATGGCCGAGAGCCAAAGTGATATAATATGTAAATGATGTAAATTGAATATAATGAATGAAATGTATTGTCACCTGTAGATGGACACAGAAGAAGATTTGGAAGCTAAGTATCCACAAGAGAGAAAGGGATTCAAGGAGGAGAGTTACCCATGTCTATTAAACAAAAACCCATTCCCTATTTTCTTTCTAAAATGATCCTTACCATGAAACTCCCATTAGTTGTTGATTGTTCTAGAGCCCAATCATTGAATTCATGTAAGAGGGTTGGTGTGAGAGTCACTTCCCATAGTTATAGAGAGCATGGGGGTTAAGTACAATCAACTTGGGGAAGAGTGCAAGTACTCAAGCAAGCAAGAGAAAGGGAGGAAATATGTATGGGTAGGAGACTAGAATTATGCATTCACATTTTTGGATAGAGAGTTGTTTTTACATGCAGTTTTTTGGACATCAATGGAGTTTTGAGTGTGGGAGCTTGAAGGTATTTTTCGTGGGCATGTTTGGTTTTTGTTTGGAGCTATAATCTCGTGGAGAAAGAGGTCATGTGCCTAGAAGTAGCGAGTTATTAGAAATTCGTCAAGGAAGCATGCATTTGGGTTGTTGAGCGAATTTGTGTTGCACCTGTGGAATTCCTAAAGTCCCAACAAGAAGAATCCCTATTCAACCTATGCTGAAAGCCCTAGAGGGGAGTGGAAAGGCCCCAAGGACTGTGAACAGTGAAGGGGGATTCCATCCCTTGGGTCGTACAGGTTGAGGGGAAGTGTGATGGTGGACTGAAATTAGCCGAGAGTTAAACTACTGAAAGGGGGACATTAGTCAGCCTTAAGGACCTCCATCTCTTATGGATTCATAGCCCCAGCTCAGGGGTGTCTTGCTATTGATAATTGGAACAACAAGGCTATGGTTGGGAGGAACGTCTGTCCTCTGCAATAGGTTGGACATTTTATAAGATGAGTGTTGTTATTTGGTGTGTTTATGTGTGCATAATGTTGATATAGTTGTTGTGCAATTTACTCTGAAATATATTTTGTTATTATTGGTGTTGTGAGAAGAATGATACATTTAAACCCATGTTTAAGTGGTTGAATGTTGTTGTATGTTATTCAATTGTTTCTATGCACATTTAAGAAATTACATCTACGTTTTTAAGAAGCATAGAAAGTTACAAGTGTATGAATATCATGTTGTTGGTTATTTCCATATTTATATTTAGTATCAAAAATTTTATGGGATTTTTTTAGCAAGTGACATGACCTAGATGGGGGCTAGGTATGTTACAATATGGTATCAAAACTAATACGATTTCATGGTGTGAAGGAAGTTAGCTACCTAACTCGTCCCAATTTTAATCCATTTCATTGTAAGCAAGTAACACTCAATGATTCCTGGTGCATGAAATCTAAGTACTTATCAATAAAGAAACACATCAGTCTAAGGGAGCAAGCAAATCTGAACTCAAGTAGCTTAGCTAACACTTTCATAGTGAGGTTATTTTATATGAATAGGTAAGGAGAGGCAGATTTACAGTTTCGTTACGCACACCCAAAAGAAGATCAATGCATTAATTAACACCACTTTTCCATTGTGCAACCATATATATAAGCAAAATAAAAATCATTAGTAATTCACTATTAATTAGTTCAATGATTCTTAAGCTATCTCACATATCCATATATGAAAATTTTTAGGGGAAGATCAATTATTATTTTAACAACCATTCAACTCGAAGATGACATAATTTCATCGAGAGGAATAGAGAGGGACCCACTCCTACTTAATCCATAGAGGAACTTCAATGCTAACCACAATCTATCCAAGAAGAGAGGAAAACTAAAGCCTTAGTACCACTATAAGGTTCCAAAGCTAACCGTGCCCCCAAATATAGAACCCAAAATTCAACAAGTAGTAAAGGAGGGATTCGAGCTACTTTACATTGGTATAAGAATAACAAAAGGCAGAACCCATATTAAATAAGCGTTGGACAAATTCACAACCAACTCACATGCTCTTGTAAAAGAATTAAGGGAAGATCTTTACACTAACTTCCAGCTATCACGACAATTAGTGACTAGGGATTTAATTTCAAAATTAATAAAGAGGAATTTTAGAAACCTGTAATTGTTGTCATGAATTAAGGACTGGCTCGTGCCACTAATCGATGGCGGTCATTTAAGAAGGTGCAGATGTCAATGAGTTGTTGGCAGGAAAAATGCCCATTCTGGATTAAGAGAAAGACTCCAAGGAATTCACCCCAATAATGGCGCAGTTACTTGTTGGAGATAACAACTCAACAAAAACGAAAATTCTATGCGACAAAACGAAATTGTTGGAGGGAAAACTATAGGTGAGGGGACATTAAACAAGGGGAGAAAAATCTCTGAAATAAATCACTAAGGGAAAAAGAAATCGGATGGAAAACCAGCCACTAGACGAAGCTCAAATTTTTATAAACCTCTAAGGGAAAAATGCCACAATGAGTGACTCAAGGTTTATCGGGAAACTCTAATGGAATATTTTCCCTAGTGATCAACATTTGGCATGCTTACGTGCAGCGCAAGACTCGAAGAAAAGAGCAGTGTTCTGATCGCTCAAAATGCATGGGATAAATACATGGATGGGCATACAACATCAAGGGTCGACCACACAAATCCTTCTTATATAAACCGTAGAGGGTGGGATTCCTAGATCTCAAATGATCCCAGCTCGGATCTAGTGCATAGTGGGGTTTCAAACAAAAAGTAAAGAAAAAGGGGAAAAATGACAGCACTCAGACAAGGAAGGCACATGCATTCGTTGAATGAAACCATCGCTGCCAAAGCAGAAGCTACCAAACATTATCCCAAGGGAAGGGAAAAACTCGGATCTGGGATAACATTGTGGCTCAACGGGGTAATGACAGAATGTGCTTCTCCATTACTTAACATTGGTATTTAAATTCTACACAGAAATACTACATCATTACTAGACGTAGGTACATTGTGGGTCAAAGTTTTCCAACCAATCATGGGTGCAATATAGTATAAATTAAAAGAGAATGAGTATAGAAGAGTTTAAGTTCTAAAAACAAAGGTATTATACAAATATTATTCCAATAAAGGTTGAATCGAATTTCTGCATTTTTTTTTTAATTTACATTCATATTATACCAGTTCAGAATCGAAGGAAATCTGTAGCGGGGAAAAATGTACAGGAAACAAAATAAAAATCAAGGAACCTTTAATTTCACACACATCCAGATCCAGAAAACCATTACAACTTCCAACTACGTATAAAACCACATACAAAATTGTTAACTACTTTACAAATGCAAAATTTTGAATGTGTACCCTAATTGAAGGTGAAGAATCTGAAGTTGTTGTCCCGTGCTTACGCTCCGTCCAACTCCCTGCTTTCTAATCATTGATACCTCACCGATACCTCCCAACCAACGCTAGGGGTGCTCTTCTTCCCCCTGAGCCCTCGAGCCACAAAGGGGCCACACACACAAACCAGAGAAAATCTAGCTCACAGCTCTCCTCGCAAGGTCGAGCTACCACTCTCTATTCAAGATGGGTGTCCCAACTTCCACAAGAAAAATTAGTCAAGAAAAATCCAGCAGCATAACCTTATGCATACCAGTCATGATCCATTCATCTTCTCTGCCATTACTTTTATAGAGTCCTCTTAGTGACCACTTGCCAATTGCATATTAAATTCTTTTTATTAAATTTTAATTAGGAAAAATTCTCCCCTGTACAATTGTCACCCAATCCCTTAGTTGCACCATAAATTCATTTAATTATTTAAATTAATTGTCATTTTCCCTCACCCACCTAAAATCATTCCTGAAAACGCACCTTGATGTTCCTTTATTCCCACAATTTCCTTTAATGACCAAGTTTTATTTAGGAAAGTTCTCTAGAATAGATTCCTTTCTATGTTCCACATATTGTTTTGCATTTAAGTTCCCCTTTTTGACTAAGTTCCAAATTAGCATGTCTTTGCACATAAACACTAATTAATTCCTAGATAAATTATTTCTCCTTTAAATTCTTAATTTGATTTTTCTTCATCGTCGTTTTATTAATTGATTAATTAATTTTTAGTCCTCATACCCTATTTAGACCTAGGCTTTAATTTCAACTAGGCTTACCATTTTTTAAGGGAAATTTTATAATTAATAAACTTTACTCATACAAAATTTATTTTAAGGTTGACCATGTCAAAATAAAATATCAAATTCTAGGCACCTAGGTTCATTGAATCACCAGTGTTAAAAATCGCGACATGTCCTTCAAGACGCACTACGTGCTCCAAGGGTACCACTCGTCATTATTCACATTTCATTTATGTGACAAGCCCTTCAAGATGCACTACGTGCTCCAAGGGTGCCACTCGCCTTTATTCATGTTTCATTTATAGGACATGCCCTTCAAGATGCACTACGTGCTCCAAGGGTGCCACTCGCCTTTATTCATGTTTCATTTATGCGATTTTCCCTTCAAGATGCACTACGTTCTCCAAGGGTGCCACTCACCTTTGTTCATGTTTCATTTATGTGATGTGCCCTTCAAGACGCACTACGTGCTCCAAGGGTGTCACTCGCCTTTGGCAAATTTTGGTAGACATCCAACCCTTGGAATCAAGATTCAATACTCCATTAAGAGACCTTGTGGGAGACTAAGGACCTCTAAGGAATAAGGACCCTACCTTATTGCGCACCCCTTAGAATCTTCATGAGAAATTGTCTCAATCTGCCCTTATGACATCGTGTATCTCTCAAACTAGGTAATCGTTAACCTACAATTTGAACCACGATGAGAGTGATAGTAGGTTATGGCAGGGCTAATGCCACACCTCTCCCTCACTATCTTTGGTTTTCGTGCATGGCCCTTTTACTCCTAATGTGAGTATGATTATCAAGCAATCATCATCCTGCATCCATCAATGAAACATGTCAATGATCCATAAACAACATCATAATATACCCAATCATATGTCACATATGAATAAACAAAAATACCTAAACCTTATACATTCCACTCCCTAACTTGATATAGATTCCAAGGAGGTCCACTAATGCCATCGACATCGTCAATCTGTCAAGATTCATGCACACTAAGGAGAAACTAGTCAATAGCACATGTCTATACATAAATAACATAATATAACATCATAATCCACAATCTCATCATCAGAATCCATAAGCGAAGAAGAAAATCATATAATGAACTGTATCACTTGCATGCAAGTGTCCTCAATGAATAAGTCACATCAGATGCACTCAAGAGAGGGATGTTACATACACCCCCTCTTGTTTTAAAATTCATTCTGAAGTTTCACAGTATACAAGTGCAGAAATAAAGTATCTGGAAATATCTAAACGTCTAGCTATCAAACAAAAATGGAAATTGTTGGCGCATATCATATGCATCCTCCCAGGTAGCCAAGTGTGGACTATAATTTTCCCACTGGACCTTGACCTAATCAGTTATTCAACATCATAGTTTTCGAATGCCATGGTCTAGAATGCGTATTGGCTCCGTCATGAATGCACCCTCATCTGACACCTACAAGGAACTCATGTCAATCACATGTGTAGACTCATTAACATAAAGTCTCAAGACAGATACATGAAAAACGTCGTGCATACACCTCAAAGATTCAAGTAAGGCTAGTCAATAGACCATGGGCCCCTTCCTTTCCACAACCTCGAAAGGTCCCATGAACCTAAGAGAAATTTTAGCACCCTTTCCAAACTTCATCGAACTCTTGTGTGGTTTCACCCGCAAGAAGACTCGATCGCCAACTTCATAACTATGGTCAACACAATGCGCATCGACATAAATATTATGTCGATCCTACGCTTCCTTGACCCTTTGTCTTATCGTTTGCATTTTCTCTTCCATTTCTTGCATCACTTCTAGTCCTACTAGGACCCTATTCTCAAGTCAATTTCAACTCAAAGGCGTCTGACATGGTCGTCCATAAAGAAACTCAAAAGGTGCCATCTTAATAGCGCTTTGATAGTTTTTTTTGTATGCAAACTCTAATAGTGGAAATAACTCTTCCCAATGCTTATGTTGGTCCATCATGTACATACACAACATATCCTTCAAGATTTGGTTCATTCTTTTTGTTTGTTGTCGAGTGATATGCGGTACTAAAGTTAAGTTGGCCTCCCAAGGCCTCTTGGAAACTAGTCCAAAATCATCATGTAAACACCGATCCTAGATCGGTTATGATCCTCTTAGGCATGCCATGCAGTCTCACTATCTCACTGATAAAGATTCTAGCAATGTCTGGCACCTGATACGTCATATGTATGGGGATAAAATGTGCACTTTTCATCAGAGGGTCGACTACCACAAAAATTGAGTCGTGCCTCCTTGTCATCAGCGACAATCCAACAATGAAGTCCATCAAAATGACTTCCTATTTCGATTCTGGAATAGCATGTGGTTGTAGTAATCCTATCGGATGTCTATATTCAACCTTCACTTGCTGACATTATAGACATCTCACCATGTAGTTGACTATGTCCGCCTTCATTCCTTTCTAGAAGAATAAGGGTTTAAGGTCTGCCCTCATCTTCGTGACTCTAGGATGAGCCATGTACACTCCTCTATGAGATTTGTTTAAGATCAAACTTCTCAATTCATCGTTGGGGGGTACGTATATTGGGTTATTATATCTCATTAATTCGTCATTGTCTAGAGTAAATCCCTCAGATTTTGGTACCAACATGGTGTCTTGTTCGATAAATTCCTTAGCCTCTTTATACCAGTCATCGTCACACTCTATAGTTAGAATATTTTCACATAGATTCGTCTGAAGAGGTATCACCGAAAATATGTGTGGTCTCCAACTCAACGCATCCACAACTATGTTCATTGTTCCTTTTATGTATGCAATCTCTAAATTGTACTCTCTAAGCAGTTCCTACCAATGCCTTTGTCGCGCGTTCAAGTCACTTTGTGTAAAAATGTGTTGCAAACCACAATGGTCCATTTTTATTTCAATTTTTCATCCAATCAGGTAGTGTCTCCACACTCTCAGAGCATACACAATGGCCAAAAACTCCAAATCATGTGTCACATAGTTCTCCTCATGCTTTCTTAACTTCCTTGAGATGTAAGCGATCACTCAACCTCTTGAATGAAGACTTTGCCTAAGCCTTCCCTGGATGCGTTTGTGCATACCAAGAAGTCCTCGTCCATGTAAGGGACTTTTAGTATCGGCGCTATCGTCAAAAAATCCTTGAGCCTTTGAAATGCTTCCATGCATTTCTCGGTCCATACAAAATTCTTTTTTTGTATCTTAGAAAAACCCTCAATGAACTGTCGATAATATCCCACTAAACCTATGAAGATACACACTTCTGGGACATTTGTCAACGCATGACATTCCATAATAGCCTTTACCTTCATTGGATCCACAACGATAGCTTCGTTGGAGATGACATACCCTAAATAATGAACCTTCGATTGATAAAAATAGCATTTCGACAGTTTGCCATATAATTTGTTCTCTCGTAGACACTGTAGTGTCAAGCGCAAATATTCGCCATGTTCTTACATTGTCCGAGAATATATCAAATTATTGTTAATTAATACTTGAAAAAACTTGTCCAGGTATTCACAGAACACCCCATGCATCAAGCTCATGAATACTCTTGAGGAATTTGTCAGTCCAAACGGTAAAATGGTAAACTCGTAATGTCAAAACCTCATCTTAAATGCGGTCTTAGGAATGTCTTACTCCTTGATCCATAACTGGTGATACCTTGATCTCAATTTGATCTTTGAAAACACTGTCACGCCTTTCATTTGATAAAATAGATCGTCTATTATGGGCAATGGATACTGGTTCTTGATTGTTGCCTTGTTCAATTGATGATAGTCAATGCAGAGTCTCCACGACCCATCCTTCTTTTGTATGAAAATAACAAGGGCACCCAAAGGTAACACACTTGGACATATAAGTCCTAGGTCCAACAACTCCTTCAGTTTCATTTTCAACGTCTATAACTCAGGGGTCGACATCCAATAAGGTGTTCTTTCTATCGGTTCAGTCCCAGGTTTTAGGTCGACGGTAAAATCCAATTCCCTCTCAGGTGGAAAACCTGGTAACTCTTCTAGGAATACGTCAGCAAATTCTCATACTACTGAAAGGTTTTCTAGTCCTTCTGCCACGCCCTTTTCGTTCAACGCAAGGATTTCATATAGCTTGCATCCCTTGCGCATGTTCTTTCGTAGCTATAGGGAGGAGATGAACCGAAAGGAAACTCCCTAGTTTCTTCCTACAATCACTCGTCTCTATCCCTCATCATCGAACAAACTCAAGCGTTTCGTCTTATAGTTGAGTATTGCCTCATGCGATTCCAACCAGTCCATATTGATCACGATGTCATAAGATCCTAAGATCGTGACATATAGGTTGGTATTTGTGATAAGATCTCCAAATTTAAGGCTACATCCTGTAACCTTTCCTCCAACCTTCTTCTTGAATTCCGAAGCCATTTCCACATAGCTAAACTCATCTTGTTTGGCTGCCTTTACCTTAATTATTTTTAGCACTAAACTAGAAATAAAACTGTTTGTAGCACCTGGATCTTTCAAAATACTAAAGGTCTAGTCAGCAATGGTACCTAACGTCTCGAGTACAGTAGACTGGTGGTCGGCCTGGCCGTTATTCACCATTGCATGAATACGGACTTGCCCAAATCTCCTACGATAGTGTGCCTGACTGACCCGACTACTCTGGCCCTCTCAAACGAAGAGTCATGTCGGTAATGTGGCTCTCCACATGTCCAACATCTGATCTTCGGCCTAGTAATCTTGGTCCCCGAAGTAGAATTTCATGGCCCACTAGCCTGGAACCCTGGTCTGTTCTACTGAATAGGCCTGGATTGTTGCTACTGCAAACGACTCTGCTTCTGGTGTTGTGGTCCTTTGTAGGGAGTCTGTTGTTGAGGCGTCAGTCATCGTGGTGTCATGAATGTGGATCCTATCGACATTCCTCAATACCCTAGTGGATGTCTAGTTGGTGTCTAATGTTGTTGTGCACCAGATGTCGCATGTCCCCTTCATCTCACAGGAGTCTTTCTGTGACCCCCATTGATCAGCTCTTCCTCAACTATGAGGGACTTTTGGAAAACATCGTTCAACGTATGAGGAATTAATATCTTCACCTTAGCATGAATGTTGATGTTAATGCCAAACACAAACTTGTTGACCTTAAGCTTCTTGATGTTCAAATGTGGAGCATACCTAATTAGCTCCATGAAACGGGCCTCATAGTCAGGAAAGTACGATCGCCCTATTGTAAGGCATTGAATTCATTGAGATGATGCTCAATTAATTCCTTCGACAGATACCTCACCCAGAACCACTCTGATCCAGGTGGATATTGGTGGCCACCCACCTGTTCCACTTGGACCCACACCATTGTTTCTTTTGGTTTTTTAGCTTCCTTAATTGTAGCACAATTTACTATTTTTAGCAGTTTTTCGGGTCCTGAACTTCCTGAGCCATTTTGAGGCCCTAAACGACGTTTTTTGGGAATGAATGCTTCGGAGGATATGAGTCCGTTCTGACCTTGATATTTGTTGTCAACAGTGTAGTCCTCGGATAGATCTTTCTAACGATGTATCATGTGCGTCAAACGGAGATAGTATGCCAAAGTTACAACCTCGGGAAATTAATGTACCAATTTACCCCAACAGGGCCCATATTCTGGCGTTTCATCTCCTAGGGTTAGGTTTTTGGATGTTTAGGGTTTTCCATTGTTTCTCAATAGTATATAGGCCTTCGAGCCTCATTGTAACATAGAGTGCATAGGCTAGTAGCCACCACATCTCTTCTCAGAGCTAAGCTAGCAGCACCCAAGCTATTTTATTTCCATTCTGTCTATAAGCATATTTCATTCATTTGTTGTTAATGAAATGAATTTTTACTTCCGCTGCATATCTGCGTTTATGTGTATTTATGTATTTCATTGTGTTCCTACATAAATCCGGATCAGTAGTATCAGAGCAGTCTGCTCTTTCTTGATCCTTCTTTGCATGTCCCCAACGAGATCGGGGTATAAGGAGTTAGGGCTCGATCTGGTTGAATCGTTGCAAGATCAGCCTCGCAAACCCTGGCAGCCGCCCATGGGGGAAGCAAAGAAAGATGAGGGAGCAGGATATCCTATCAAATTATTGCTCGAGGAGGCCCTCAAGAAACAAAGGAACACAATGATGGACAACTTTGCCTAGATTCTTCAACCACTGCCCATTGGCAGCGCATATACATCCAACAGCCACTCTAGAGGCACCACACCTTTTAAGGTACAAGTAAACTTTGACATTCCCATATTTGAGGGCCAAATAGATGCAGATGGCATTGATAGATGGTTGAATCTGCTAGAAGAATATTTCTTGGTTCATGACTTTTTCGACCGAGAAAGGATTATTTTTGCACTCCTTAAAAACGCCCCCCATGTCAAGGACTGGTGGGAAACCTACTAGGAGAAACAGAGCGAGGGGGAATCCTCTCTGTTCTCGGTTACACCCACTTGGAATTCTTTCCGAGATGCCATCAAGGAACAATATTATCTCGTGGGGAGCTATGAGGACAAAT
>JASDQU010504543.1:26089-41318 GCA_032191745.1 Picea mariana | reverse complement strand
AAGGAAATATATAGAGGGGAAAAATGTACAGGCAACAAAATACAAAGCAAGGAACCCTTAATTTCACAATCATCCAAATCAATAAAACCATTACAACTTCCAAATACGTATAAAACCACATACAAAAATTTTACCTACTTTACAAATGCAAAATTTTGAACATGTGTATCATAACCGAAGGCGGAGAATTTGAAGTTGGTGTCCCACGCTTGCGCTCCGTCAAGTTCCCTGCTTGATAATCATTGAGACCTCACTGGTACCTCCCAACCAATGCTAGGGTTACTCTTGTTCCCCCTTAGCCCCCCAAGTTGCAAAGGGGCCATGCAAAAAACCCATAGAAAAGATAGCTCCCAGCTCTCCTCCCAAGGTCGAGTTACCACTCTCTATTCGAGTTGGGTATCTCAACTCCCACAAGTAAAATCAGTCAAGAAAAATATGGCAACATAACCTTATGCATAATAGTCGTGATCCATTCCTCTTATCTTCCATTAATTTTATAGAGTCCTCTTAGTGACCACTTGCCAATTGCACGTTAAATTCTTTTTATTAAATTTTAATTAGGAAAAACTCTCCCTTGTACACTTGTCACATAATCTATTAGTTGCACCTGAAATTCATTTAATTAATTAAATTAATTGCCAATTTCCCTCACCCACATAAAAGCGTTCCTAAAAACACTCCTTGTTGTAATTTTTTTCCTCAATTTTTTTTAATGACTGACTTTCTTTTAATGACTGACGCCTTTATTAAAGCTTAGTTGAGTTTTATTTAGGAAAGTAATCTAGACTAGATTCCTTTTTATGTTCCACAACCCTTTTTGCATTTAATTTCCCCCTTTTGTCTAAGTTCCAAATTAGCGTGTCTTTGTACATAAACAGTAATTAATTCTTAGATAAATTATTTATCCTTTAAATTCTTAATTTGATTTTTCTTCATCCCCCTTTTATTAATTAATTAATTAATTTTTATCCCTCATACCCTATTTAGACCTAGGCTTTAATTTCAACTAGGCTTAGCAATTTTTTAAGGNAACTTTACTGATACAAAATTTATTTTAAGGCTGACCACGTCAAAATAAAATATTGTTTTCTAGGCACCTAGGTTCATTGACTCACCAATGTTAAAAATCGTGACGTTCCCTTCAAGACGCACTACGTGCTCCAAGGGTGCCAATTGTTTTTATTCATGTTTCATTTATGCGATGTGTCCTTGAAGATGCACTATGTGATCCAAGGGTGCCACTCGCCTTTATTCATGTTTCATTTATGCCACATGCCCTTCAAGATGCACTACGTGCTCCAAGGGCGCCACTCACCTTTATTCGTGTTTCATTTATGTGATGTGTCCTTCAAGATGCAGTACGTGCTCCAAGGGTGTCACTCACCTTTGTTCATGTTTCATTTATGCAACGTGCCCTTCAAGATGCACTACATTCTCCAAGGGTGCCACTTGACTTTGACTGATTTTGGTAGACCTCCAACCCTTGGAGTCAATAATCCATTAGGAGACCTTGTGGGAGACTAAGTTACTCTAAGGAATAACGATCATGCCTTATTAATCACCCCTTATAATCTTCATGAGTGACTATCTCAGTCTACCCTCACAACATAATGTATCTCTCGAACTAGGTAATCGTTAACCTATAGTTCGAGCCACGATGAGAGTGCTAGTAGGTTGTGGTAGGGTTGTTTCCACACCTTTCCCTCACTATATCTAGTTGTCATGCATGGCACCTTTACTCCTAATGTGAGTCTAATCAGCAATCAATCGCCAACCTGCATCCATCAACGAAACATGTCAGGGATCCATAAACAACATCATAATATGCCTCATCATATGTCACATACGCATAAACAAAAATACCCAAACCTTATACAATCCACTCTCTGACTTCATCCAGAGTCTGAGGAGGTCCACTGATGTCATCGACATCCTCAATCTATCAATATTCCTACACACTTAGGAGAAACCAATCAATAGCAGTTGTATATACATAAATACATCCTCCTAGGTATCCGATTGTGGACTATAATTGTACCACTCTACCTTGACCTGATCGATTGTTCCACGCCGTAGCTATCAAACTCCATGGTCCATAATGGGGATTGGCTCCACCATGAGTGCACCCTCTTCTGACACTTGCAAGGAACTCATGTCAATCACATGTATAGGATCGCTAACATAAAGTCTCAAGACAGATATATGAAAACCGTCGTGCATATGCCTCAAAGAGTCAGTCATGCCTAGTCGATAGGCCACAAGCCCCTTCCTTTCCAAAACCTCGAAAGGTCCCATGAACCTAGGAGAAAGTTTATCACCCTTTCCAAACCTGATTGAACTCTTGTGGGGTTTCACCCACAAGAAGACTCGATCACAAACTTCATAACTACGATCAATGCGATGTGCATCGGCATAACTCTTATGTCGATCCTACGCTTCCTTGATCCTTTGTCTTATCACTTGCATTTTCTCTTCCATTTATTGGATCACTTCTAGTCCTACCAGGACCCTATCCTCAAGTCGATCCCAACTCAAAGGCGTCTGACACGATTGACCATAAACAAACTCAAAAGGCGCCATCTTAATGGTTCTTTGATAGTTGTTGTTCTATGCAAACTCTACTAGTGTCAAGAACTCTTCCCAATGCTTCTGTTGGTTCATCACGTACATACGCAACATATCCTTCAATATTTTGTTCATTCTTTTTGTATGCTTGTATGTCTCCATGTGATATGAGGTACTAAAGTTAAGTTAGGTTCCCAAGACCTCTTGGAAACTAGTCCAAAATCACCCTGTAAATACTGATCCTCAATCAGATATGATCCTCTTAGGCAGGCCATGCAGTCTCACTATCTCACTGATAAAGATTCTAGCAATTTTTGGCACCTGATACGTCGTACGTACTAGGATAAAATGTTCACTCTTCTTCATAGTGTTGACTACCAAAAGAATCTATTCATGCCTCCTTTCCATTAGTGGAAATCCAAAAATGAATTCCATCGAAATGACTTCCCATTTCGACTCCAGAATAACGTGTGGTTGTAGTAATATTGTCAGATGTCTATGTTCAACCTTCACTTGATGACATTCAGGACATCTCACCATGTACTTGACTATGTCTACCTTCATTCCTTTCCACAACAATAAGGGCTTAAGGTCTTCCCTCATCTTCGTGACTCCAGGATGATCCATGTACACTACTCTATGAGCTTCATTTAATATCAAACTTCTCAATTCATCGTTGGGAGGTACGTAAATCCAATTTTTATATCTCATTAACATGTCATTGTCCACAATAAATACCTCAAATTTTGGTACCAACATGGTGTCTTGTCCGATAAATTCCTTAACCTTTTTATACCAGTCATCGTCGCGTTGTATAGTTAGAATCGTTTCACGTAGATTTGTCTGAAGAGATATCACTGAAAATATGTGTGGTATCCGAATCAATGCATCTGTAACTCTGTTCATTGTTCCTTTTATGTAGGTAATCTCTAAATTGTACTCTCTAAGCAGTTCTAACCAATTCCTTTGTCACGCATTCAAGTCACTTTGTGTAAAAATGTGCTACAAACCACAATGGTCCGTTTTTAATTCAAATTTTTTTCCAGTCAGGAAGTGTCTCCACACTCTCAGGGCGTACACAATGGCCAATAACTCTAAATCATGTGTCGCATAGTTTTCCTCATGCTTTCTTAACTTCCTTGAGATGTAAGTGATCACTTGATCGTCTTACATCAAGACTCTGCCTAAGCCTTCCTTGGATTCTTATGTGCATACCAAGAATTCCTCATCCATGTTAGAGACTTTTAGTACTGGCGTTGTCGTCAACAGCTCCTTGAGCCTTCGAAATGCTTCCACACATTTCTCAGTCCATAAAAACTTCTTGTTTTTCTTCTGCAACTTTGTAATTGGATTTGCTATCTTATAAAAACCCTCGATGAACTGTCAATAATATCTCACTAAACCCATGAACCTACGTACTTCTGGGACATTTTTCGACGCAAACCATTCCATAATAGCCTCTACCTTCGCTATATCTATAGTGATACCTTCATCAGAGATGGCATTCCCTAAATAATGAATCTTCGATTGATAAAAAGAGCATTTCGAGAGTTTCCCATATAATTTGTTCTCTCGTAGACATTGTAGTACCAAGAAAAAAATTTCTTCATGTTCTTCCATCATCCGAGAATATATCAAAATATTTTCAATGAATACTTGAAAAAACTTGTCCAAGTATTTGTGAAACAACCATGTTGGTCGCAAAGTCTGTACCTGACTGCTAAAGGGTAGAGCTAGGCCACCTCAAGTTTATAATGATTGGTTTTTTTTTTATAAGTTGGTTTTGTTGGTCCGCTTAAGGATACGTTTTCGAATATGGTAATCTGGTTAGGCATGCCACACAATATAAGATTAGGTTCTCCTTTTCCAATAGTATGGATATTAATGAATAGTTGGGGATATGAAAAGACAAACACAAGAAACAACAACAAGCAATAGAATGAATCACTTGCTATGTGAGAATAAAGACTTAAAATAATATTTTAAGACTCAGGAAAATATCTAAATGAAAATCATTCAATAGGTTGCCAAATAGTAAGTCTTTTGCTAAACAATAGTTGTATAACAGGTTGCAGAATAAGCAAAATATGTACTAAAAATGGTTGAAAGAATAAGGAAATGTACATTTGCACACATGGCAGAATTTGCATTCAAGACAAGATTAAACACATAAAGATTTGAGTAAGGGAACACAACTGTCATCAACATATATTCACTAGGTAGATAACTTTACAGTCAACTCCGCAGGTCCATCTATTCTGGTGCTTCTATTCTTATCCAAAAACTAAACCTCTAAAACATACAAAAACTGCATATTTATTAGAGTTGCAAAGGGTCTCGTCCATCTAGGACAGAGGCTTCACTCTATGTTCCCAGTTGTGAACAAATTATTAACTTAACTATGACACTGTTGTTGTGCAATGATGCATACTTCAAACTTAACTTAATTAAAAGAGACATGATTCATATCAAACATGAATGATCACTTATAATGCATTAATTTGAAATGTTTCAACTTAAATAACTGAAAATTATTGTTGATGGTAGACCAGACTGATATATAAGTTGAATCGCACTGGGCCTTTGACAAAAAATGAGTCAGAGTGACAAACCTGAGTCTTGTATCGATGTTGGCATGCACACAAGATGTTGGAGGCCACTGAAGACAATTGGAAGTGTGGTTGTGTCTTTCTCCCACTTATCTCTTTGAGGACAGAGGAAATTTGTGTTTCTTTTTTTTGGATTCTGGATGTGTAGTTTCATTACTCCTAGTTTGGCATCCCCTTTTAATCCTTTAAAATATGCAATAAATGTAGGTGAGCCACTTCAAAATTTCGGCATTCGGAGGTTTAGGAGAGTAGAGGACGCATATCCTCTGGAGCACAGAACCCCCGAATTCGTTACCCAACACTAATCACTTATTAACCCGATATTACCTTTAACCTTCATCATTTTGGGACTTCGAGCCAGCTCTTTGGGATTCGGGATCTTGCACCTGTTCTTTATAGAAATCGCTCAAGGTAAGATTAGTGGAAGTTGAAGTGGAAAGCAATGAAGTCAATTGTTGATGTGTCACAGAAAGGAGGGTGACTTGTGTCACTTGAAATAATGCATATGTCAGCCCCAAATGTGTCAAAAATGGGTGTCACGTGTCTCGCCTGACAGCTGCCACATGTCATTGCTAGATGAACTCCACGTGTCAGTGACATTTCACCATTTCGAGGTTGTGCTCTTGTATTGAAGTAAACCCACCTGGATGAACTAACTCACAAGGTGACATGGCAGTGAGGGCCCACTTCAATGCTTTGTGTTGGCACAGGGGCAGACCCAGGGTTCAATGCTAAAACAACGCACCAACAAAACCCTAACTATTGGCCCTTTCAAAACACCTGCAAAGCAGATGAAGTCTCACCTGAGCTAGAGGAAAGGGTGGTTGCAGGACTCAGGTGTCTACAAACTTAGTTGGGACACAGATCTATGATTGTAATACTTAACAAAGCACTTAGCACCAACGGTTCATCAATATTCAACCACTATCTACTTCGCAGATAAAACATAGAATCACATCATTCATCTAGATCGAATGTAACTAAGCACTTATCGTAGATAAGTAGGTTAGATATAATAGATTCAAGCACTAAGCACATTCATATAAGTAAGATCTAACATCCATATACATCATTAGCACAAAGCATAAAAAGATATATCTATCCTTATCAAAGAAGTTAGCAAGTAAAGACAAAAACACATCAACACATTGCACAAAGAAGAGAAACACAGCATATATGTGGTTCACCCCCACCATGGGGATATGTCCACCAACTCTTCTTCTTTATTAGCTTCTTCAATAGGTTACCTGCATAGAGCCTCAAAACCTTACTCTGAATAGGATAGGAGATTTGCGCAGCTCGCTAGATCCTCCTTCCCTGAGTAGATATAAGCACACATCCTTCCACGGCCTCTTACAATGACTTGCTCTTAGCTTTGAAAGTCTCACACAGTATGCACATAGCACTTTACAATTTTGATCACATAGATCCAACTCTAACACTTAGATTTTCCTTATTATCCCCTCATTACATCGCCTAGTCTTCTATATATACTTTACAAAATAGGCCTAAACATGGGTAAACCCATGGGTCGACATCCCATACCCGTTACACAATCCCAAATCCCAAAAAAGGATCCAAAAAGGGGCCAAGATCCCGTGATCTCTGCTTCATCTTGCGCTCCACCTTCGACAGGTTGTCGAAGTCCCAAAATAGGTCAAACTTGACCAAGGATCTCCCAAAACTTGGTCAAGGGCCAACATTCCCCCAACACTCACTTGTGACTCATACCGAATCACTCTGATCTATGTAATTCTTCTTCGAAAGCCTCCAGCATAGCTTGAGATTCTTGGACTTGTTGTTGTGCCTTGGCCTCCTGTTCAGCGAACTCTAGGATGACTACATCGTTGACAGGTCCCTCCAGGCATTGTTCAGTTGTAGTGACAACCTGTTATGGTTCTACTCCTCGGTCTTCGACCTCTGTGAACAATTGATAAGCCTTATCTTATACAGGTTGGATCCTCTAAGTTACTTCCATAAATCTTCTCTGGATAGTGTGGATCTGTTTTTGGGTAGTGCATTTCTCTTGGGAGTGCTTCATTCTTTCCACAGCTGACAGGGGATTCAACTGCACTTGTATCATTTTGACTTGATACTTTGCGTCTTGGAGTTGCAACTCCAGTGCCTTCAGTTCTGGATTCTCAGTGAGTTGTTCATAGGTTTGGGCACTGTAATCAGTAAGGTGCTTACATATCATAGCAAGGGATTTTATTCTTTCAACTACACTTCAAGCAGTTCTCTTTGATCTGTTACATCCTATGGGGTCTCGGGAACTGTGCAGAGCTCTAAGAATGTTATGCATTGTTGTAGCTAATGGAGAAATTCTATGAGTTGTTCTACTTGCTGCGTGAATCGATCCTCTGCCTTTATTTCTGTGACTATCATAGAGCAAAGTGCTTTGTGAACCGCTTCTTTCACTTTGAGTTTCTTTGCAAGCAACTGTTCTTTTCTTGTTGTAGTTGTTCTTTTTCTTCATCAAACTTTGCTTGAAGAGCAATCTTTTCCTATTCTACAGCTCGACACTGCTCTACAAGTACTCCTTGCACTTGCTTCAAAGCCTGGGTGGCTTGTTATGTTTCCTCTTGTGCTCTTCGAAGGCGAGATTCGACTATCTCAGCTAGTCAGTGGATTTGGGTTGGCTCATCTCCCAACTCTGGTTCTCCCGATGGTAGAGGCATAGTGGATACTGCATGGATGGACTAAAGGGCTTGATGTATCCCTCATAGTTTGACTTCAATCCTATCATACATTTCTTCCTTCTTTGCTCCTTGTTTCTCTGTTATCTCCAGTGAAGCATCGTTTAGGGCAGCTATGATGAAGTCAAAATCATCATAGGTGAGGACAATTTGCATATTGGTCATGGAGGCTTTCGATTTATTCCAGGAATAAGGTTTCGGGGGGGAAATCTTCCTCTTCTTCAAAGGTTCAACCTCATCTCTGGGCATTGTTACTTCGCCTAGTCTTTGTTCAGATTCTACTTCGTCACCACCCCCTGGGTTAGCTAACATGGATGCGGTCTTCACTAAGGTGCTACTTAAGTTTTTCACATCCTCAGTCTTCTTTTGTCTATTGGTTCCAGGTGTATTTTCTTCTCTATGAGTTTCTTCTAGGCTGTCAATATCAGATATATCTGTGGTGTTGGTGGGGATAAGGAGGTCAGCGGACCATTCCTTAGTGATCTCCTCAAGGTCTTCTTCTATAAGTTTGTAATATGACTGAAGTTGCTCTTGGTGTTCATCTTCTCGCACTGTAATGTATATAAAGTGTCGATCTTCATTGAATTTCATTAGTGGTCGGAACCTTTGTAGGGTGTTTGGAGTCATGTGAGGCTCGGCTTCAATGGCTCGCTTTAGCTGGAGTTAGTATGTATGAAAAACAATGTTCGACTACCACTTTTTGTACATATCAATTGAATACCACAGGGTAGCGAACTTCACGGCAAGCGATTCAAATGGCTCTATGTCGGGGAAGGTTGCTCCTTCTGGAATTTCCCAAGAAAAAAATGCAATGAGGACTAGGAGCCAGCTGAAATGGAATTCGTAACCCTGATCCTATGCTTCTCGACAATATAGTTCTAACTGGTTAACTAGGTACTTCACCCAATTCATCTATAGGCCTTCCACGCACTTCCTTGCAAGGTCAACAACAAAGTCGGTGACCTGCGTAGGTCGATTCTTACTTACTATCTTTCCAGCTATCAGTTGACATGTGAGGTGCACTGTGCCATTATGGACGGAAGCTACCTTGTAGCCTCTTGTTCCCTTCTCAACATTGTCGTATGTATCCTTGATCTTGTATGCAAGTGTGCGATCTGCGGCTTTTCTTGGATAAAAGTCTTGTGGGTCGAGTCCTTGCATACCCAGTCCTGTGATCCTATGGATCAACGTTGGGTCAACTGTAATGCGGAGTTCTAGCCATAAGTAGCTGCCATAGTAACATGACAGTAGCAGCTTGACACATGCATTGAATTCTTGGTGTCGTTCGAAGTGTGGTATCTTCATAACATTCAGTAGGGTGGACTGCGTGAGGTTCATATTCCACAACTAAGGGATGATCTTTGAGTTCTTCCCTTTATTTATGGTTAGGTACTTGTATTGGGAAAGCATACCATAGATCGTTTAATCTCTGAGGTTGAAGTTGTTGAACTTCAATGTTGTGATCTTGTCCTACTTTGTTCGAACTACGTGTATCCCCTTTGGGAGGTACACAGTGACCATAGTGTACTCGAAGTCTCTTGGCACACTATTACGATTCACCACGCCAGCTAGAGGCGGGTTGTAATCGGGCAATATGGACGGAATGAACTTCGCGTTTGCTAGGTCATCTTTATGCTTGGTTCTCTTCTCTACTGATGGTCGGGATGGCTCTGATCCTCGAGCAGTCGACAGAGAGGCTTCCAGTCCTCTTGTCGATTATTATTGTACACCTGTATACATCGACATGACTCTTTTAGTCATGAGATCGATCAAAAATTCTTCGATAACTTTCTCTACAGTGTTGAACTCGTCCGACATACACACTCAGGGTTGGAAATCTTCGGGTTTGAGGAGTAACTTAGACACTATAATAGGATAGAAGGCAATGGCGCAATGATCACTATGTAAAATCAACAAGTCTACGGGCTCAAATTCATGATTAGCAAAAGTGTTCTCGGTACATGAGACGACGGGATAAATAGATAACTTGGCAATATATTTTTTTCAATGGTCAAGAAGCCTTCATTAACTCTGTTTTGTCCGTTATGGCGCGGTCCAACGCTCTGGTGGTGAATCATAAATTCCTTTCTACCCATCCATGGGGTCGGTCGAACGGTTATATTGGTCTCAATGGATATATTGCTTCGCCATGGCAAAGTGCCATGTGACGCAGCTCTGTTATCCCGACGAAGTTCCAATTTCGTAAATTTTCCTTCTGCGAAGTTCCCTCTGGAACCTTCTATAACTTGTCGATCTTAGCTCTCTTCTTACTTAGTTTTCTAGCTTTATTTCCAATGAGCTTCGTCTCGGTATGCATTTTTCCATTCTGATTCTTATCTTCTTTTGGCATAGTCACTTTGTGCTATTGAGATTCTTTCCTAAGAATCGAGGGTGATACTTCTTTTTTATCTAGAATAGGTACTTCAATCTTCTATGGGTCTTCTAGTGTTCTTGCAACTTTGACATTTGGGTCTCTGGTGTTATATAGCTTCAATCTGTTCTTTTGTTCTTCAATTAAGTGTGTGATCCTTCTAGTCATGAAATCTTTTAACTCTTGCTTCTTCTGCTCTAAAATTTCTTATTCTTTCCTTCTAGTCTGGTCCTTCTCGATCCAAGGTTTTCCTAGTAACGTGGTAAATGGGGCGTTGTTCTCAATAAATTTAACAATCTCAAAATCTTCCTCTGTCAAAGTTCCATTGGCATTCATAGAAATTCGGGTGAGCCTTCCACATAGGTTTCTCATATTTCCTCTAAATAGACCTATTCCTCCCAATGAAGGAGTCATAGAGGGCCTTCCTATAGCTTCCCGTGTTCTTTCTGTCATAAAATTCACCTGTGTTTCCTCATCTAGAACAGAGTCAATGTCGAAGTCTCCTATTCTTGCTTCAAGGCATTCTTTTTCTTTGAAGATCTCTGATAAGCTGACATGCTGGTGGTCATTCAGGGTTTCTTTTATCTGTAGCAATAATTTCTCGGATTCTTTTTGGGGTTCTTCCATAATCATAGTTTCTAGATTTTCCTTAGGTTTTTCTTGTCTCATGTTCATTTCTTCAATCTTAGTAATCATTCTAGGGAAATCCAATACTTCATGGTCCACAGATTTGCAACAAATACAACTAGGTCTTCTTCTAGGGCATTCCTTAGCAATATGTCCCAGTCTTCTGTAACTGTAAAAGAGGGTTAATCCTCTCTTTCTTTTAAATGATTCCCATCTCTTTCTATACTGCGCACCAGGTTCATAGTAGCTAACCTACAAACATTTCTTTCTAGGATCCTACATCCACTTGTTAGTCCAAGCATTCTTTCTATGCATAGGTATAACATATCTTTCACTATTCTTATCAGATCTACGCATATCAAACCTTCTCTCATCTATTAGTGCCCTAGTTTTCAAGCCAACACAAATCTTATCAAGCATACCTAGATCCATACTTTAGAAACAAAAATTTCCACTTATATTACTTCTACAGAGCACAAAGCTTTTAGATCTAGAACTTTTCACTATTATTACCTTTATCATAGCATAGAGCTTGCAGATCTTACCTCTTTTCTTCATATCTCACCTATTTTCTTCATATCAGGCTTCTTTCTTTAGCACAGAGATTTATAAATCAAGTAGAATAATTGCACACTAGGGCGACAGATCTACACAAAGAGATTTCACAGTTTCAGGTCAGATCTTTGCACCAAACTTCTTCTTTCTCAGTTCCTAGCAATCGCAGTTTCAGTCCTAGCAACAGAACCATTTGTTGGCACAGGGGTAGACCCAGGGTTCAATGCTACAACAATGCACCAACACAACCCTAATTACCGACTCTTTCGGCAACACCTACGAAGTAGATGAAGTCTCACCTGAGGTAGAGGCAAGGGTGGTTGCATGACTCAGGTGTCTGCAACCTTTGCTAGGACATAGATCTGTGATTATAATACTTAACAGATCACTTAGCATCGACGGTTCATCAATATTCAACCACTATCTACTTCACAAATAAAATAGAGCATTATATCATTCATCCAAATATGATGTATCTAAGCACTTATCATAGAGAAGTAGGTTAGATCTAACAGATTCAGGAACTAAGCACATTCATATAAGTCAGATCTAACATCCATATACATCATTAGCACAAAGCATAAACAGATCTATCTATCCATATCAAATCACTTAGAAAGTAAAGACATAAACACATCAACACATCGCACAAAGAAGAGCAACACAACATATACGTGGTTCACCCCCACCCTGGGGCTACGTCCACCAACTCTTCTTCTTTATTAGCTTATTCAATAGGTTACTTGCATAGAGCCTCAAAACCTTACTCCGCATAGGAAAGGAGATCTTCCTAGCTCTCTAGATCCTCCTTCCACTCGTAGATCTAAGCACACAGCCTTCCACAGCCTCTTACAATGACTTGCTCTTAGCTCTACAAGTCTCACACAATATGCACATAACACTTTACAATATTGATCACACAGATCCAACTCTAGCACTTAGCTTTTCCTTATGATCCCCTCATTACATCGCCTAGTCTTCCATATATACTTTACAAAATAGGCCTAAACATGGGTAAAACCATGGGCTGACATACCTTACCTGATACATTATCCCAAATCCCAAAAAAGGACCCAAAAAAGGGTCGAGATCCTGCGATCTCTGCTTCATCTTGCGCTTCTCCTTCGACAGGCTGTCAAAGTCCCAAAATAGGTCAAAATTGACCAAGGATATCCCAAAACTTGGTCAAGGGCCAACACTTTGGCATTTTAGGGCTCTGTGCTTCGAAGCTTTGAAGGCTTTGAATCTTCGACGTCTGGACACTTCGGAATATTTTAACCAATGGCAAGTTTGGACACCTGAAATGGACTTCTTTGATTTGTTGCCTTTTTCTGTGGAAGCTTACTAAGCTTACAAAGGGACTGTTGGACCTAGATGTCTCCTAAGAACACAAAAGACTTGGTGGACCTGTTTCATTCTCAATTAGTGGCAAATATGATGACAGATATTTCAAACACAAACCAGAAAATGAAATCACCCACCAAGAAAGAGAAAAATATGGTGAAAAATAAGTAAAGACGAGCAGGGGCCATGAAGCTGAGTGATTGAATAATGGAGAATAATCTAAGAAAGCAACCACAAAATAGACCATTGATGGATGTATAGGGTAAATGGGGGAAAAGGGTAGGGGTGAAAACCTAGGTTACAACATTGGATCCAACCAGAGATAACACTTCCCTATGAGGTGCTAAGAATAGTAGACCAGGTGCCTTACCTTTCAAAACCTCGCTCCCACTGGCTATAACTTACTTGTGTTTTTGTTTGTTGGGCATGTATCACTGCCACTATTCCTCAACCATGCATCTATGAAGTTCAAAAGAGTAACTATGCCCCAGTGCCTTTGTTGGGATATGGAGTCTTTATTCAATCTGAAACTTAAAACTGTAGCTACACCCTAGTACCTTTGTTGGGATATGGAGTCTTTATTCACACACAACTAACTATTCAAATGAAAAAAATAAAAGGAAATAATCTATGGTACAAGAGGGACCTTCCCTCATCCTTAAACGAAATAGTGTTTCAGGCAGCACCCATTTACTGGGCCTCCGAAGATCTATACATCATCTAGATTGTGCAAGATAAATGTATTATTTTCCAAAACTTCAACCACCTTAAAAGGGCCAAACTAGAGGTTATAGAACTTATCGTTCTTTGGCTTTTCATCCCTTCTGGCATCCCACCTCAAAAACATGTCACCTTCTTGAAAGATCTCTTTCTTGGTTTTCTTGTCAAAGGTTGATTTGATCTTTCTTTGGTATGCTTTGGTCTTCTGATCCATTGCTTCTCTCTTTTGTTGAACCTCTATAATCTGGAATATTCTCCTCTGGATGTCATTTGGCTCCTCAATCTCTTCCTGTAAGAATTTTAGGACTGGCATGCCAAGCTCGGTGGGAAATATTGCTAGAATGTGCTCGCTTTACCATTGACAATATCACTACTGTCACCCAACCATAGGCCAAAGCCACCCTCTGAGCACCTTGACCTTAGCAGAGAGAAGAATCCTGGTAGCTATCCAATATCCAAGCAAGGCTAATGCACCAAGAAAGAAGTAACCAAATTTGATCAGAGAGTCCAACCCAAAATATAGAATCAATAGGCTTCAGAACTGGAGACAACACCTTCTCCGGAACTTGCGCACAAGACTGCCAGACTACAGTGCGCACAAGTGCCTGTCTGCAATTCTGAGAAGTATGTCAAATGAAAGATGGGCACCCTGTATTTATAGTAATCCTGGAAGACTGTCTGGGCTGACTTCTCATTCTGGGTACTAATTAATTCATATTAATTATCTCTCTCAGCCGACACCTTTTCTAGGGGTATGTTCACTTATTTTCTTTCTTCCAGAACATTCTAATCTTGTCAAAGGTCACAATGGAGGTTCATACCTCCCAAAGCTACCATAATATCAACCTCCTATATAGGGAGGTATAACTGATAATGGTCTTGAGCACAAACAGACCATTTAACTTGTAGCATCATGAGCACCCTCATTATTATCCAACTCGATAATTTCCATGACAACAGGTACAATATCAATTGATAGAACACATCTGTGTTTATCCATGGTAGTAGACAACTACTCAAACCATGACACATAGTCACAAATAGTGGAACACATCCACCATAGTAGCATATCTCTACTGTCTGGAGACATGCAGTCTCCATAACAATCCTCTAATATCAACCTGCACAAAAAGTATTGTTATGATATAAACTGAATCATCTGGGCCATTCTTTCACTCACATCTGTCAGATCTGAAAGAGCATCTGCCCTCATAGTAGAAAATCAATGATGTGCTATCTGGACTATTCTTCTCAAGAAAGGAAGAATAAATGTCATGATTTCTGAGCCTGGACCATTCCCCACCCTGGGCCATTCCTCCAGCACTAAACAAAGTGCAACCTGGAGAGAATGAGTCTGCCCTAAGGAATGTCTGTCCCTAATTGTTGAACCTGGACCGTTCCCCACCCTCGGCCATTCCTCCGACACTAAACAAAGTGCAACCTGAAGAGAATGAATCCGCCTTAAGGAATGATTGTCCGGACCATTTCCTAAGGAAATGACTATTTTACACCAACCTCCAAAATAGACCATTCCCCAGGTTAACGAGAACGGGAAATCATTGTCCAGCGAGGCGGGCCAGTCTTCTTGAGTAACCCTCAAGAAGAGAGACTTCCCTATATCATTCCCCATGTTAAACACAATGGGAAATAGTTTTTTATAGTACATAAGAAATCCATCGAACCATTTTCATTACAAAAATGACCATTCGATCTAGACCATTTTCCAAACTGGAAAATGCCTG
>JASDQU010504543.1:5634-23129 GCA_032191745.1 Picea mariana | reverse complement strand
GTGCTTTTGTCTCCAAGCTCTACCTTGTACGATGTCTTCTTCTCATTTATACTTGAGATTCTGGCTTGATCTCCCTTCATGTTCCTAGAATCTCCACTATCAATTATCCACATGTCATCTTCAATCATTCCTGTGAGTGATGAGTAGTGTAGGTAACTAGTCTTTTCACTCATGTCTTCGCTTGACTGGTGACTGGTCATGCCTTGATCCAAAACTTCAACTTTGAATTTTTTACCTTCTGAAAGTGCCAAGAGATGCGATGGACTAAGGTGCACTTGAATAACTTCTTCTTGAACGAGATGTTCCATCACAAGGTGTTGGATCAGGGTTTTAGGTTTTCTGCAACTGCTCCTGCTAGTAACCCTAGCGACAATGTCTTGGAAGTTGTTCCTGCTAGTAACCCTAGCGGTAGTCCTTTAGTGAGCTTAATATTCTAATGGATATGGTTCCTTCCAGCGGTTAGTCTGAGTGAAGGAGGTGTGGGCCGATAACCTGTTATAATGTGCTCGTTTTACCATTGACAATATCATTATTATCACCCAACCATAGACTGAAGCCACCCTCCGAGCACCTTGACCTTGACAGAGAGAATAATCCTAGTAGCAATCCAATATCCAAGCAAGGATAATGCACCAAGCAATAAGTAAGGAAATTCGATCATAGAGTCCAATCCAAAAAATAGAAGCAATAGGCTTCAGAACTAGTGGCAGCACCTTCTCCAGAACTTGCGCACAAGACTTCCAGACTGCAGTGTGCACAAGTGCCTATCTGCATTTCTGAGAAGTGTGTCAAATGAAAGACTGGTGCCCTGTATTTATAGTAATTCTGACAGAGTACCTGGGACGACTTCTCATTCTGGGTACTAATTAATTCATATTACTTATCTCTCTCAGCCGACATCTTTTCTAGGGTTATGTTCACTTCTTTTATTTCTTCCGGAACATTCTAATATTGTCAAAGGTCACAATGGAGGTTCATACCTCCCGAAGCTACCATAATATCAACAAAGACAAAATCTATGCCATAAACAAGCTGAAATGGTGAGGTTCCCAGAGACTTCTTAGTGTTGTTTATGTCGATCCACAAAGTATATTTGAGTTTAGAGTCCCATGACTTCTTGTTTTCGGTCAACAACTACTTGATAATCCTGATGATAGTTTTGTTTGATGACTCTGCCAGACCATTCCCCTGAGGGTAATAGGGCCTGGAATGTGCCAAGGAAATTTTATAAATTCCACAGAAGTTAATCATGTCTTTGGACTTGAATGCTTGGGCATTGTCTGTTATAAGCTTGTTGGGGCAGCTGAATATGGAGAAAATATTGGTTTCCAGGAAATTCATGATGACCTTGTCAGTGGCATTCCTAGTGGGAAAAAACTCAATCCACTTGGTGAAAAAGTTAGTGGCAATGAGGATCCACTTATGTTTCATACTAGAGGGTGGATTTATCTCACCTTTAAATTCTAACCCCCATTTTTAAACACCCACTAGCAGTGATAGGTTTTACGGGTAGTGATAGTAACTTGTTTTTTGCTACAAACTTCTAACATTCATTGCAGACCCTAACAGTAGTAAATACATCAGAGAAAAGGGTGGGCCAGTAGTACCCTTCCCTTCAGATCTTGAGAGATGTGGTCTTCCAATGTTGGTGTCCTCTGCATACTCCTCTATGCATTTCTGTTGTGACTTTTTTGGCATCATTTTCATCAAGGCATTTTAACAGGATTCTAGCAAGATCCCTCCAATACAAGTTCTGGTTTGAAATGCATAATTTGATAGCCTTCAATTTGAGAGACCTGGCCTTTGTCTTCTTCACATCTGGTGGACATTCAATATGTTGTAGAAAATAAATGATGTTTCTTACCAAGGTGAAGAGGAGTAATTTTCAAATACCTGCATGCTGTCTCATCCAGGATGTATGATGGGTGCATCTGATTGGGTGAAGATTTGATGTAATTCTATCACCTTACAGTTTGATCCTGATAACAAATTGGCAAGTCCTTGTCCCTTGATCATCTTGGTGGGTTTTATGTGTAGTTCATACTCTAATAGTTTGACAATCCATTTCCCTCTTTTCCCCTCACTATCTGGATGGACCAAAATCTCTTTGACACTGTTGTTACGATAAAGGTTGTTGTGCTATACTGTAACACATATACCCTGAAGACCTTGAGTGATTTAACCAGTGAATAAGCCTTATTTTCTAATATATCATACTTAGTCAGCATCTCATAGATATTTTCTAAAAAAGGCTATGGGTTGTTCATGTCCTTCTCCGTTTTTTTGCAGTAGTACAGCTGCAATGGTCTCCTCGAAAGTGAAAGAGAAGATGAAGAAATCTTTGGCATAGTCAGGGCTGTCTAATACAGGGGATTCAACTAAATCCTGCTTGATCCTTTGGAATGCTAGATTTTCCTCTAGTGACCATTTTATCACAACATATTTCTTCAACATGTTAGTGATAGGCTTCAATATTTCGTCGAAATTTAGCACAAAGCACCTTAGGAAGTTTATATTTCCAATGAAAGGCTGGATAGCCTTTTTATTTCTGTGGATTTCAATCTCTTGAATGGCACAAAATCACTTCGAATCAATTTTTATACCTCCTATTGATATGATGTGACCCAAAATCTTTCTTTCTGGCATGGAAAAGTGGGACTTCCTAGGATTCAAAGATATTTTGTATCTCCTTCATTTTCGAAAAACCTGCTCCAGATGTTGTAAATGTTCATCATCAGACTTGGAGAAAATGGTGATGTCATCCAAATATATAACCATAAAATTGTCTTTTTCCCCCACGAACGCTATCTCCATGGCCCTCTGAAAAGTGGCCCCTACGTTCATCATCCCAAAATCCATATTTTCGTACATGAATGTTCCCCATGGGGTGGTGAATGTTGCTTTTTCTTTGTCCTCTTCACACACCACTATCTGGTTATAACCAGAGTATCCATCTAACAAGGAAATATTGTGGGCACCTATCACCCTCTGTAAAATATGATCCATCTTGCGGAGGGGGTAATTTTCTTTTAGAGAACACTTCTTGAGGTTTCGGAAATCAACACAAAAGTGTATCTCCTTGTTTTTCTTTCTCATCGGTACCAATTTGGCCACCCAGTTTGAGTACCTCAATGGTACAATAATCCTTCCATCCAACATTTGTTTCATCTCTTTCTCAATTATGGACATCATCATGGGATTAAATTGCCGAGTCTTCTGTCTGAATGGCTTGGAGCCAACCTTCAGAGGGATCTTGTGTTGGATAATGTCAATGTCAAATGTCTTTAAATCCTCATACGACCATGCAAAAGTATCAACAAACTTTTTTATGAGACTGACATACCTGTCCCTTTGTTCCGTAGCTAATTCTTTGGACAGTTTGATGATCTTGGGATTCTTAGTGGTCCCAATATTGCAATATGTTACCTCTTCTTATTGATTCTTCATGGCAGATCCTCTGGAAACATCATTACATTCAAACAACCTTTCCAGTGGCACTAGTCCTCTTGGAATGTGATTGGTTTTCAAATCCACAATATTGTGGCCAGTTAGTGTCTTTAGCAGATGATATGTTTGCTTATTTTCTAATTCATTATTTTCACTTTCTTGTCTTTCTTGGTAGATTGAGATATTGAAGAATTCATCAATGGTGTGTAGAAATATCTGTATCTCTAGATCATCACTAAAGAATTGTCAGTGCTTTATGTTGTCTCGTATGGTTGTCCTATGTTTTATTTCCACTTGATATTTAATATTTGGACCAATGGGAGGTCCAAAAGTACTGGCATCTAAGGCCAAAGAATCTACCTTCTGATTCTCCTCTCTGGGAATGAAGGATATGTTAAATGCTAGAAAGAAATTGTCAATCAGGTCCCATACCTCGTTTATGTATTGCTTGAGCCTATATTGTCTAGCTTGATAGATGTTCTTGACTTGATTGATGATTAACTCAAAATCACCAAAAACTGATAAACAGTCAATGGCCATGTCTTTGGCAGCCCTCAATCCCAACACCAAATCTTCATATTCAGCTATATTATTAGTAGTTTCAAACTCCAGCTTATAAGAGAGTGTTATTACCTCTTGTGAAGGGGAAATGAGGAGTATACCTACCCTATATCCTTCCTTTGATGAAGAGCCATCGAAATACATCTTCCATACTTTGTTTAGTTGATTTGTGAATGGTTGATCTTTGCGTTGCCCAACTGATATTTTGGGTTCATCATCATTTAAATGAAAAATAAATGAGCCGATCTCACCCTCAACAACATAAATTGGGTGATTGCTTGGGTTTGGATGGTCACTGACGATATAGGATAATATTACCTCTATGTATACCCTCCTATGTTCCCCTCCAAACACATGGATGATGGCATAAGTGGGATCCATTTGTAATGATCCTCCAACCTTCTTAGCACAAGTCTTGGATAAGAGCATACCAAACTTTGGGGGAATGTTAACCACAACAATGTCCATCACTACACTCTTCATTGGTAATTGTGCCAAAGAAACCACCATATCTTTTATAAGTCCGAGACATTTTACTTTCTTACAATCAAAAGAGTACAGGTCTTGGTAGGATTTGGTGATCTCCAGACCTAGTTCTTCCATAAAAACGTTGGGCATAACATTGTGTGAGTCCATAAGACAATTATGCAAGATCTTATCATGGAAATTTAAAGATATATAGAATGGTGGAGAAGCATCAAAGCCATCCTCAATGTGTGGACCCATAGTAATGGTTGGGTTCTCATACTGTAGATTGATTACATTAGAAGATACAATAGAAGTAGTTGGCTACAGAAGTTTCATGATGGATTTTTTGAAAGGTTCATTCTTCATCGATTCGGTCAAAGGCACAGGGATATTGATCTTGCTCAACTCATGCTCTAGGCTGAAAGAGGTTGGTGTCTTATCAACTTCCTTTGTTTCAGGGACAGCAGGTTTAGATAGGGGAATTTTTTGAGCTTTAGATGAGATTCCTTTACTTGGATTTGGCTTGGGAGGAACTTCATCATGTTTGTTTTGATTAGGGGTAGTGGTTTTGAGAGCCCCGGATCTAGGCCTCAAATCATATTTCTTCTGGGGTTGGCCTTGAATAACTCCCTCTTCCCCTATTTGATCATCAAACTGATTTGAGAGTTGGGATACCTCATATTATTGTTGTCTTAAGTGACTGGTATAAAAATCCTCTTCATTGGAAAGTACAACAACAGTATCATCTACAACATCATTGTCTACATCTACCTCTTCAATATGATGGTCTTGGAAAGGAGGCGCTACCCTTTGATCATCAGAATTCCTCCTTTCTCTCTGCATTATCTGAGGGGAATCATTAGGCCTTCTTAAATGGTTTGGATTTATATTTCCAGCCCCTTGAAAATATTTGTTTGGTTGTTTAGATTCCCATTTAATCTTATCTACTTCATATGTCAAAGCCTTCAAAGTTTTGGTCATTTCATCAAGTTTGGGATCAGACATGGCTTGGTTAGAGGAGGTAAGTGAATCTTCTTTTTGTTTCTTTTTGTCTTTATCAGATCTAGTCTTTAACATGTTTGATGCCAATATATTGGATTCAACCTCAATGGATGATTCATGCATGGAAAACAAGGTGGTGGATCTTCTCTCCCTCAGCAGAAGGGAGAACTATGCATCAAATGCATTAGAATAAGGGATATTGGCAGAGGCTTTAGTTGGTTTGATCTCATCTAGGATTCTACCATACATCTTATTGAATCTCTTGGTGAAGTCTGAAATAGATTAACCATTGTTTCTCCTTAGATCCCCAAACTTAGTGATGTAGTAGAGATAATCTCTCCTATCTCCCCATTTCTTTATGAAAGCTTCATCTAACGTGTCAATATCTGCGATGGAGGCTAGAGGAAGACCCCAGAACCATTTCCTTACTTCCCCATCCAGAATTTGCACAAATAACCTCATCCACATATCTGCATAGTCAATGTTAAATTTGTCTCCAAAACTGTTGAAGACTACTAGATGTTCATCAGTAGTGAAATCACCATCCCCATTATATCTTGGTAAATATTTCATGAAATATGTGGCTGGAAGTGCATGTAATCCTACAGGAAAAAATAGGGGTGCATATCTGGTAGCAATTATGGCATCCATCATGTTAACAACCATTGCCTGTGAAATAGGAATATGAAGATTTATGGGGGCTACAGGGGTGGATGGTAGACTGGATGATGAAGTAGAGTCATGAATTGAATATTTCATAGGTTCCTTGGAATTGTGATTCTCAGGGATAGCAAATTCTAACTGCTTGTGATGATTAAGAGAAGTAGACTCTTTGGGAACAACTTTACCCTTGAGGGGGGAGGTATATCTCTAATCTACGGTGGATTTTCTTAGTTGCCTTTCTGGCTCAAAGACTACTGTGTCCTTCTCAGGGTTGGGGTGAGCCTTTATGGATTTGATGTGTTCATATTTGGATCTTTTGAGTCCTTTTCTCGGAACCAATATTTCTTTTGTAAGTTCTACTCAGTGAAGTCACCAGGTGAAATATGGTAGTTTGTCTATGTCTGATCTTTGTTCACCATCAATGGTAAAATATATTCAATGTCATTTTCCCTGGGAAAGATATTTCATTACTTCGTTCCTCAACAATGGTCCAATAAAGATGTTGGTCCTAAAGTCTGCACCTGACTGCTAAAGGGCAGATCTAGGCCACCTCAAGTTTATAATGATTGGTTTTTTTTTTATAACTTGGTTTTGTTGGTCCGCATAAGGATAGGTTTTCGAAGATGGTAATCTAGCTGGACATGCCACACAGTATAAGAGTAGTCTCTCCTTTTCCAATGGTATGGATATTAATGAACAATTGGGGATATGAAAACATAAACACAAGAAACAACAACAAGAAATGCAATGAATCACTTGCTATGTGAGAATAAAGACTTAAAATAATATTTTAAGACTTAGGAAAATATCTAAATGAAAATCATTCAACATGTTGTCGAATAGTAGGTCTTTCACTAAACAATAGTTGTATAACAGGTTGCATAATAAGAAAAAAGATGTACTAAAACAATGGCTGAAAGAATAAGGAAATGTACATCTGCACACATCGCAGAATTTTCATTCAAGACAAGATTAAACACATAAATATTTGAGTAAGAGAACACAATTTTCATCAACATGTATTCACTAGGTAGAGAACTTTACAGTCAACTGCGCAGGTCCATCCCTTTGCTTTCTTCTATTCTTCTCCAAAAACTAAACCTCTAAAGCATACAAAAACTTCTTATTTATCAGAGTTGCAAAGGGTCTCGTCCATCTGGGAATGACGCTTCACTCTGTGTTCCCAGTTGTGAACAACCTATTAACTGAACTATGACACTACTAGAGTGCAGTGATGCATACTTCAAACATAACTTAATTAAAAGAGACGTGATTCATATCAAACACGAATGATCACTTATTATGCATTAACTTGAAATGTCTCAATTTAAATAACTAAAAACTATTGTTGATGGTAGACGAGACTCATATATAAGTTGAATTGCACTGGGCCTTTGATAGAAACTAAGTCAGAGTGACATAACTGAGTCTTGTACCAATCTTTGCATGCACACGAGTTGTTGGAGGCCATTGGAGAAAACTGAAAGTTTGGTCGTGTCTTTCCCCAACTTATCTCTTTGAGGACAAAGGCAAGTCATGTTGCACTTTTCTAGAGTCTGGACATGTAGTTTCCCTTCTCCTAGTTTGGTGTCCCCTTTTAAAACTTTCAAATATGAAATAAATGTGGGTGAGCCACCTCGGAATTTCAGCATTCAGAGGTTTCAGAGTGTAGAGGATGCATATCCTTCGAAGGACAAAACCTCCGAAGTCGTTACCCGACACTAATCACTTATTAACCTAATATTACCTTTAACCTTCATCATTTTGGGACTTAGAGATTCCTTCTCTTTGGGATTCAAGATCTTGCACTTGTTCTTGATAGAAATCTCCAAGAGTAATATCTATCGAAGTTGACATGGCAAGCAATGAAGTCAACTATTGACATTTCACAAAAAGTAAGGTGACACATGTCACTTGAAGTAATGCATATGTCATCCCCAAATGTGTCAAAAATGGGTTCCACATGTCTTGACTGACAGCTGCCACATGTCAGTGCTAGATGAATGCCACGTGTCAGCGACATTTTGACATTTTGGGGTTGCGTTCTTGTCTTGAAGTAAAACCACTTGAATTAACTAATTCATGAGCTGATGTGGAAGTGAGGGAACACTTCAGCGCTTTGGAATTTCGGGGCTCCGCACTTCGAAGCTTTGGAGGATTTAACACTTCGACATCTGGACACTTCAGAAGATTTGAACCAATGGCAAGTTTGGACAACTAAAATGGACTTCTTTGATTTGTTTCCTTTTTCTACAGAAGCTTACTGAGCTTATAAAGGGCTTGTTGGACCTGGACATCTTCTGAGCACACAAAATACTTGGTGGAACTACTGCATGCTCAATTAGTGGAAAATATGATGGCAGGTATTTCAAACTCAAACCAGAACATGAAATCACCCACCAAGATGGTGCAAAATAAGTAAAGACGAGCAGGGGACATGAAGCTGAGTGATTAAATAATGGAGAATAAGATAAGAACACAACCACAAAACTGACCATTGATGTATGTATAGGGTAAAGGATGGAAAATGGTAGGGGTGCAGACCTAGGTTACAACAACCTCATTCATCAAGCTCATGAATACCCCTGGGGCATTTGTCAATCCAAACGGTAAAATGAAAAAACTCGTAATGTCCAAACTTCATCTTAAATGAGATCTTAGGAATGTATTCCTTCTCGATATGTAACTGGTGATGCACTGATCTCAATTTGATCTTCGAAAACATCTTCGCACCTTTCATATGATCAAACAAATTGTCTATTCTTAGCAACGAATATTGGTTATTGATCATTGACTTGTTCAATTGATGGTAGTCAATGAAGATTCTCCACAACCCATCCTTATTCCATATGAAAATAACAGGTGCACCCCAAGGTGACACACTTGGACATATAAGTACTAGGTCCAACAACTCCTTCAGTTGCATTTTCAACTCATGTAACTCAGGGGCCGCCATTCGATAAGGCATTCTTTCTATCGGTTCATTCCTAGGTTTTAGGTCGATGGTAAATTCCAATTCCCTCTCAGGCTGAAAAAATGGTAACTCTTATGGGAATACGTCAACAAATTCTCATACTACCGGAAGGTTTTCTAGTCCTTCCACCACACCCTTTTCATTCAACGCAAGGATTGCATAAAGATTGCATCCCTTGCACATTCTCTTCTGTAGTTGTAGGAAGGAGATGAACCTTAGGGAAACCCCCTCATTTCTTCCTACAATCACTCATCTATGTCCCTCATCATCGACCAAACTCAACCATTTCTTCTTACAGTTGAGTATCACCTCGTGAGATTCCAACTAGTCCATATTGATCATGACATCATAATATCCTAAGATCATGATGTACAGGTTGGTCTTCATGATAAAATATCCGAGTTTAAGGCTACAGTATGTAACCTTTCTTCCAACCTTCTGCTCAGCTCCCGAAGCCATTTCCACGTAGCTAAACTCGTCTTGTTCGACTGGATTTACCTTAATTCTTTTTAGTGCTACACCAAAAATAAAAATCTTTCTAGCACCTGGATCTATCAAAATACTAAAGTTGTTGTCAGTGATGGTACCTGACGTATCGAGGAAATTATACTGGTGCTCGTCCTAGGGGTTATTCACCACTGCATGAATTCGATGGGCCTTGCCCAAATCTACTACGATAGTGTGCTCGACTAACTTGACTTCTCTGGCCCTCTAAACTAGATAGTCACACTAGTAATGTGGTTCTCCACATGTATAACATTCGGTCTTCGACTGAATAATCCTGGTCCCCGAAGTAGAACCCGATGGCCCACTGGCCTGGAACCCTAGTTTGTTCTGTTGAACGGGCTTGAACTGCTACTGCTGCAGGCAATGTTGTTGTTGGTGTTGTGGTCCTCTGTAGGGATTTCATTATTGAGGCTTCAGTCACCATCATGTCATGAATGTGGATCCTCTTGGAGTGCCTCGATACCCTGGTGGATGTATAGCTGGTGTCTAATTCTATTGCGCACCAAATGTCGCATGTCCCATCTGTCTCATAGGAGTCCTACTCTAACCCTCGTTGATCAGCTCTTCCTTAGCTATGAGGGCCTTCTCGATAACATCGTGCAAAGTCTAAGGCATTAATATCCTCACCTTAGCATGAATGATGATGTTAAGACCGAACACAAACTTGTTGACCTTAAGATTTTCAGTTTTCAAATGTGGAGCATACTTAAACATCTCCATGAATCGGGCCTCATACTCAGGCACCATACGACCACCCCGTCATAAGGCGTTGAACTCATTAAGATGATTCTCAATGAATTTCTCCAATAGATACCTCTCCCGGAACCTATCCTCGAAAACTTCCCATGACACTTGATGCCCATGTTTAGTTGTGGCAGGAGCATTTTCCACCATAGCAAAGAGCTCCCCTTCAGCTCAAAGACCACCATGTAGACCTTCATGTTGGAGCTATAGTCACGAAGTGCAAAGCACATCGCCATATTCTCCAACCATGCCTCAATGACTACATCATCCGTGGCACAAAATAACTCGGGAAACTTAACCTTCTCAAGTTATCGATGAAAGCTACCAGTACCGACTGGGGCACGTGGTGGACCCTTAGGAGGTACTGATGCCCTGGCCTAATCTCTATCCAGATGACTAATCATGGCCTCTGACATCCTCTAAAAGGACCTCATCAAAACAACCACATCCCCCATAACTATATGTTCATGTCCAACAACTTGTTCTTCTCCTTAGGGGTTAGACCCCTCTGGTGTAGATGGTATTGGAGGCGTCGCGCCTCCTCCCCTAGAACCATGTCATTGGCCTCTGCGACATCCCCTAACCATGAATACCTACACGAATACAATTCAAATTAGTTAGTGATAAATTATAATCAAGTGTTGATACAGAGGAAGGTGTAATGATCCCAAGTCACAGGGTTGGACCCACTCTTATACCACATGTAATGACCCCATCATTCGACAACAAGCATCATACAACAGACAATTTTTTTTTCTTTTTCATTAGAAAATACACATCACACGTAATGGAAACATCATCAACACGTCATTCACATATATTAATGAAACAATATTATGCATTAATAATCATTTACGACACAATGATGACACATCATCATCATGAACCATGACACGCATATCGATGTATTAACACATTAATTATCAGCCCAAAATCTTTGCACTCTATAATTAATAACGATGCATAATTGTAGAAATCTTAAATGTTCAACGCATCTCTTAAGGAACATCATCAAATAACACCAAGAAAACATAAGATAACACAACGAATCATAAGGATCATAAATATAATCACAAGAATCGCATAATATACTACCCGCCCAACCTAACCTACAAGATTAGGACCTCCAGGACACATAAGCAATGCTCATTCCCAAGTTCCAATTGATTTTAACCATTTAAGGTCTCAGGGCTGGCGACTATTCTAAGGAACAAGGAAGTGTCTACATACCCCCTAACACAATCAATTTGAGCAACTAGCTAAACACATAATCTACGATCATCGATCTCATCAATCCATCCATCCTAAACATCAATTTATTAAGGAAAAGGAGTAATCATTCCCATAACACATAATTGACCATATTAAATTCAAGGCACAAATCATTTGTCAACTATTTTCGAGGTGCAAGGCCCAGTCACAGAATACGGTCATCCATCAATAATAAATTTTCATTATGCACTAGAAGACTAATGTCTACGAACATCATTTATTACATAAAGCCATTGCGCAAAACCATCATTTATTACAAAAATCCATTTTCACATGAAGTCTAAAATCTATAACTATCATTTATTACAACAATCCATTTGTGCAAGAAAATCTAATTACTAAATCCATTATATGATGACATAATAGAATGCACAAGGTAAAATTCATCATTTTTATGGCGTCTAAGTAACTTCAAATCAATCAATACATCATCTATATTCCATGGCACCGAGAATATAACTACTTAGTTCTTTATTACATCAACATTCATTCAACAATGCCATGAAAATAAATTTTGAACAATCACCCATCAACATCAAATTCATTGCGCGTGACGGTTACAATTTCTAAACCAACGAAGCATCAATGACATTAAATGGTGAAATAGAAATCTAGTTATTACAATCATCATACGTCAACAATTTAAATGTGCACATGTAGTTATCAGTTTGTTTCATGGTGTGAAGGAAGTTAGCTACCTAACTCATGCCTTTTTTAATCTATTTCGTTGTAAGCAGGTAACACTCAATGATTCCTGGTGCAATAAATCTAAGTACTTTATCAATAAAACAACACATTAGTCTAAGGGAGCAAGCGAATCTTAACTCAAGTAGCTTAGCTAACACTTTCATAGTGAGGTTTTTTTATACGATTAGGTAAGGAGAGGTAGATTTATAGTTTCATTACGCGCACCCAAAAGAAGATCAATGTATTAATTAACACCATGTTTCCATTGTGCAACCATATATATAAACAAAATAAAAATCATTAGTAATTCATGATTAATTAGTTCAATGATTCTTAAGCTATCTCACATATTCATATATGAAAATTTTTAGGGGAATTAGTTTAACAACCACTCAACTCAAAGATGACATAATTTCATCGAGAGGATTAGAGAGGGACCCACTCCTACTTAATCCATACAGGAACTTCGATGCTAACCACAATTTGACCATGAAGAGAGGTAAACTAAATCCTTAGTACTAGTATAAGATTCTAAAGCTAACTATGCCCCCAAATAAAGAACCCAAAATTTAAGAAGTAGTAAAGGAGGGATTTGAGGTACTTTACATTGGTGTAAGAAGAACAAAAAGTAGACCCCATCTTAAATAAGCATTGGAGAAATTCACAACTAAATCAAATGCTCTTGTAAAAGAATTAGGGGAAGATCTTTACGCTGACTTCCAGCTATCGTGACAATTAGTGAACATGAATTTAATTTACAAATTAATAAAGAGCAATTTTAGAAACCTATAATTGTTGTCATGAATTAAGGACTAGCTCATGTCACTAATCGTTGGTAGTCATTTAAGAAGGTTCAGGTGTCAATGAGTTGCTGGCAGGAAAAATGCCCATTTTGGACGAAGAGAAACACTCTAGGGAATTCATCCCAGTAATAGCGCAATTACTTGTTGGATATCACAACTCAACAAAAATGAAAATGCTACGCAACAAAACAAAATTATTGGAGGGAAAACTATAGGTGAGAGCGCACTCAAAAAGGGGAGAAACATCTTTGAAATAAATTGCTAAGGGAAAAAATAAATTGAATGGAAAACCAACCACCAAACGAAGCTCAAATTTCTGGAAACCTCTAAGGGAAAAATTCCACAGTGAGAGACTCAAGGTTTGTCGGGAAACTTTGATAGAAAATTCGCCCCAATGATCAATGTTTGGTGTGCTTACGGGCAGCACGGGACTCAAAGAAAAGTGTAGTGTTCTAATCCTTCAGAACACACGAGCTCAAGACATGGATGGGCGTACAGCATCAAGGGTCGACCACACGAATCCTTATAGAAATCGCAGAGGGTGGGGCACCTAGAGCGCAAATGATCCCAGCTCGAATCTGGTGCATGGCGAGGTTTCACAGAGCAAGTAAAGAAAAAGGGGGAAAATGACAACACTCACATAAGGAAGGTGCATGCATCCGTTGAACGAAACCATCGCTACAAGAGAAGAAGTTACCAAACATTCTCCCAAGGGAAGGGGAAAACTCTGATTTGGGATAATAGTGTGGCTCAATGGGATAACGACAGAGTGTGCTTCTACATTACTTAACATTGGTATTTAAATTCTACACAGAAATACTACAACATTACTAGACATAGGTACACAGTGGGTAAAAGTTTCCCAACTAATCGTGGGCACAATACAATATAACTTAAAAGAGAATGAGTATAGAAGAGTTTAAGTTCTAAAAAAAGAGGTATTATACAAATATTATTCCAATAAACGTTGAATCGAATTTCTGCGTTTTTTTTTTAATTTACATTCATATTTACCAGTTCAGATTCGAAGGAAATTTATAGCGGGGAAAAATGTACTGGCAACAAAATACAAAGCAAGGAACCTTTATTTTCACACACATCTAGATCTAGAAAATCATTACAACTTCCAACTACGTATAAAACCACATACAAAAATTTTAACTACTTTACAAATGAAAAATTTTGAACATGTGTACTGTAACCTAAGGCAAAGAATCCGAAGTTGTTGTCCCGCGCTTGTGCTTCATCCAGCTCCCTACTTTCTAATCATTGAGACCTCACCGGTACCTCCCATCCAACACAAAAGGTACTCTTCTTCCCCCTAAGCCCCCCGAGCCGCAAAGGGGCCACACACACAAACTAGAGAAAATCTAGCTCCCATATCGCCTCGCAAGGTCTAGCTACCACACTCTATTTTAGTTGGGTATGCCAACTCCCACAAGAAAAACCATTCAAGAAAAATACGGCATCATAACCTTACTCATACCAATTGTGATCCATTCCTCTTCTCTACCATTACTTTTATAGAATCGTCTTAGTGACCACTTTCCAATTGCACGTTAAATTATTTTTATTAAATTTTAATTAGGAAAAACTCTCCCCCATACACATGTCACCCAATCCCTTAGTTGCACCAAAAATTCATTTAATTAATTAAATTAATTTCCAATTTCCCTCACCCACCTAAAATGTTTTCTAAAAACGCTCATTGTTGTCCCTTTATTCCCTCAATTTCCTTTAATGACCGACGCCTTTCTTAAAGCTTAGTTGAGTTTTATTTAGGAAAGTTCTCTACACTAGATTCCTTTCTATGTTCCACATCCCTTTCTTCATTTAATTTCCCCTTTTTGTCTAAGTTCCAAATTAGTATGTCTTTGCACATAAAAAATAATTAATTATTAGATAAATTATTTCTCCTTTAAATTCTTAATTTGATTTTTCTTCATCCCCCTTTTATTAATTGATTAATTAATTTTTAGTCCTCATACCCTATTTAGACCTAGGCTTTAATTTCAACTAGTCTTAGCATTTTTTTAAGGGAAATTTTATAATTAATAAACTTTACTCATACAACATTTATTTTAAGACTGACCACATCAAAATAAAATATTGGTTTATAGGCACCTAGGTTCATCGAATTACCAATGTTAAAAATCGTGATGTTCCCTTCAAGACGCACTACATGCTCCAAGCGTGCCACTCGCCTTTATTTGTGTTCCATTTATGCGACGTGGCCTTCAAGACACACTATGTGTTGCAAGGGTGTCATTAGCCTTTATTCTTGTTTCATTTATGTGGCGTTCCCTTCAAGACGCACTATGTGATCCAAGGGTGCTACTCTCCTTTGTTCGTGTTTCATTTATGTGACGTTCCCTTTAATATGCACTACGTGCTCCAAGGGTGTCACTCGCCTTTGACTGATTTTGGTACACGTCCAACCCTTGGAGTCAATACTCCATCAGGCGACCTTTTCAGAGACTAAGGACCTCTAAGGAATAAGGACCCCACCTTATTGTGTGCCCCTTAGAATCTTCATGAGTGACTGTCTCAGTCTTCCCTAACGACATCATGTATCTCTCGAACTAGGTAATCGTTAACCTACAGTTCAAGCCACGATGAGAGTGCTAGTAGGATGTGGCAGGGATATTTCCACACCTCTCCCTCACTATCTATGGTTTTCATGCATGGCCCCTTTACTCCTAATGTGAGTCTAATTAGCAAGCAATCGTCATCCTGCATCCATCAATGAAACATGTTAGTGATCCATAAACAACATGATAATATACCCGATCATATGTCGCATATGCATAAATAGAAATACCCAAACCTTATACAGTATACTCCTTGACTCGATCTGGAGTCCAAGGAGGTCCACTGATGCCATCGACATTCTCAATCTGTCAATATTTCTACACACTCAGGAGAAACCAGTCAATAGCACATGTCTATACATAAATAACATAACATAACATCATAATCCACAATCTCATCATCAGAATCCATAAGTGAAGTAGACAACCATATAATGAACCAGATCCCTTGCACACAAGTTTCCTAGAAGAATAAGTCACATCAGGTGTGCGCAAGAGAAGGATGTTACATATGGGATGATGGTCGAGCATTATTCGATTTGGTGAAGTTGAAGTTCTACCAAGAGAAACGGTTAATCGGTCGATACGCCGATGGGTCAATGGTCAAACGTCGATTGAATTTGGAAAAATTGTTTGGAATGTTCAAGAGAATTGATTGATGGTCAATGAAGGAAAGAGGGTGACAATGTGTCATGCCACATCAACATCCATGTGTCATGCCATGTCATCCAAGTTGACACCTCAGGATGACATGTCATGCCATGTCAACATCCACATGTCATGCCACATCATCCTAGAAGGGGTCGATGACTGATGATCGGGTCGGACGAATTGGGGGAATAGTTTTCTACAATCATTGGGGCTACCGACAGTCGATGGGTCGATGGTCAGGCATTGACCGAATTGGTGAGGAGTTCCATTTTCCGAGGGAACTCATCAATATTCGATGGTCAGATCGGTCGGTTTAGTTTCTTACAGAGGTTCACATACTTGTTTCACCAATCTATTGATCAACATTTTGTTGTCTTCATGTTTTCCTTGTAAGATTGACTATCATATGCAACAAAACCATCAACATATTTAACCATGCTATCAACCTTTTTACTAGATACACAATTAATCATTAGCCACATTCAACCATCATAACATCTTCATTTCGTGTATAATAACAAACTAATCTTAGTCTATATGCATGTTATATATATGCCCAAGAACTTCCATATGCACTAAAATATTATATGTGTGTGTGTGTGTGTGTGTGTGTGTGCACCATGCATTAATTCTTAGCATTCTTACTAGTGCATATACATTCTAGTTATCTAATTTCTTGCACTTCCAGCATTCATGCCTTTAAAATGATAAACATATAGAATATTTCTCAATATTAATAAATATATTAATAAAGCAAGACATAAGTTAAATTATCCCCCATTATCATGTCTACCTTGTTGTCCATGGTCTTAATTTTTTTTTACAACAATTCTATGAACATCATATATCCTCATGTAGAATTTTCTAGCTTCATTTGCTATATTTGGTTGTCCTAAAATCCCACTCGATTCTTGCAACATTTTGTTCTCTTATTCCAATAATATGTGCATTGTTGCTTCCTTTTTTGATATCTTGCTAGACAAGTTCAACATGGCCACTCCACATTTCCAACCCACAATGGAATTAAAACCTCATTAGCTACCACCTTTACCTAGGTAATCTTGTCCAACTTTACCTTTCTTGAAATTTCCATTACTCATAGTATATATATATATATATATATAT
>JASDQU010504542.1:38225-53278 GCA_032191745.1 Picea mariana | reverse complement strand
TCCTTTTTTCATTTGATCGTCGCATCCTTCCTTGAGAGATAGTGCGATAATATAGGATCGACGCACCCTGCCTTTAGACGGAGTGAGACATCATCACACTGTGTTGGCTAGTAGCCCACAGCAATTTTGTGAATTTTTTTTATCTTTGATGGTTTTCCCTGCCCAGATATGTGATAAGTATTTGGGGTGATTTGTTAGGGGTGATTACAGTCTTCTTAACAACTTTGAATATGTTTTTAGCTATATTTTCTTTGTTTTAGCTTGTTTTCTTTTGAAAGATCTGATCTCTTGCTTTTGGTGTCTTTCAGTTACAAAGCATTGTTTTTCTTTAGAATTGTTTAGTGAAAGAACACTTTTTTTCTGAATAGTTCGTGTTAAAAGAGAAAATTTGTTTGGGTTGCTTTGTTTTATAGAGATTTTATATTTCTTTTAGCTATCTTTGAAAACAAAAAGTTTTAAATTTCTTTCTTTGCATTAGATTGGGGGCATCCTTGCATTTCAAGTAGTGAAATTGCATGGTTTTTGGCATTTTTGGTCTTGAATTCGTGTATTGGTGTACAGTCTCTTTGGCTCATTTCTTAAAGTTCATGATAATGATGAGTTTAATAAAATTTTGGGACATTGTGCATCTAGGAATGATAAACGTTTTCTCCTTCTCGTAATATAGCTTTCATTGAAGTGAAATATTTTCATTATGATTTCTTTGCATTGTTTACAGTCGGTCAAAACATCATTTAGTCCACGCCATTTTCCTCTTGAGTAACAACATCCTTAAAATAAAGCGCTTATAAAAATTGATTAGACATTTTTATATTTTATGGTAACAAACCTACATTAGATTGGTTGTAGGGATTTGGAATAGGTGTGAAAGATAACTTTCCAAAGCTGTAAACAAACATAGAATCTTGAAATAGGGAGCGGTGAAATCCACTTATTACATTTTTTCTTGGGAAGCCCTTCTCACACAAGGGTCAATCACAAGGTCGCATTAGGACTAGTAGAGCTACTCACCCTGGTTTGTTGGTCTTAGTGTAGAGATTGCGCATATTATTAGGGGTCACTTGAGAAGAAACTATTGTGGGGACCTTCTCGAGTTGATTTTGAGCTTAGATACCCTGCCTTTGTGCATGGATCAGACTATCGACTATTTCCCCAAGCATCATTGTCGTAATTGGTAATCTTAGTGGCCTATCTCTTTAGGGTATTTACATAAGGTGACTCTAGAGGGGTAAGTCTTCACGGTAGCTGGAATCGAAGTTGGCCAAACTCGCTCAGGCTCCTTGGAGGGTATACCCATGTTTATGTGTGGGAGCTTACACCATGGTGTAAGTCCGTTAAGTAGGCCATCAACGTAACTTTTCCACCCACTCTATCTTAGCACCTTCTTACATTGTTCCTGTGACGTTGGATTTCATCACCAACTAGTGCATTCATTAGAAGAAGGTTTTGTTTGCTTGTTTTCTTCCTAGATTTTTAGCGTATGTTGTTTGTTTTCCCTAGAAGATTCTAGGTTGGATCTATGTTTTATGGTGTCAATTCCCGGAACGACCGATGAAGGAACCTCTTTTCCAGGGGAACCTTTTTTTTTTCCTTCTTACGGAAACATTGGTCCTCCTTACATCGCTACTTTGATCCTTCCAGGTCTCACAATGGGATTGTCCATATAGTTTTTTTACACTTCGGTCATCTCGAATGCAGCAAGTGCCTCAGTTGTAAGCACTTTCCCCCAAGAACATCAACCTCATGTTGATCTTTCACCTTCATCACCAGTAAGATCTTCTTTTCCTTCTTCACTTGCAAGGTCTTCTTCTGTTTCATCTTCTTCGCCCAGTGAAAGATTTGAAGCTAGTAACCCGGTGGATAAGAAGACGAAGAAAAGGAATATTAAAAAGAAGAAAATAAGCAAAGGTCCAAACCTCCAACCACTGCCAGAAATTTTGGAAAACAAACAGTTGTTGATAATCATGTTGGGAGTCTTGATGATGCCAAGATCACCCAAACAACCCGTAAACCCAAGTACCCCTGCAGACTTTGTAAGGGTAGCCATATTCTTAAGGATTTCCCTGGTCTATCCAAGGTTATAGAAGCATGGTCTACACACCCTCACCATCCCATGTCGTCAACCTATGAAAAAAATGTTGATGACCTCCCGTCAACTAGTCAGGATACCTTTGGGAAGAAGAAAACTAGAGTCAAGTTCCTGTGTAAGTTATGTAGAGGGAGTCATCAAACTCACCTTTTCCCTTGTATGGACGAAGCCTCGAAATTACTAGAAGACATGACTGTTTCCCAAACTCAACTTCCATCTACTTATCGCAAGATTACTCTCAACACACCCATAGTTGATGGAATTATCAATCTCGTTCCTTTGTCGGTCATTCCAGTTGATCAAGTAGTCAATCTGGTCACGTCCTTAGTTAAACTAGTTGACAAAGTGGTTGATTTGATCCCATCCATGGTCGATCCCACTCTCCTGTCAAGGAATGAAACCCAAGCAGTCAATCCATTTCCATCCGTTGACGCCATTCTTCCCTTAGAGAATGTAACTCAAGTGGTCAATCTAATTTCTTCATCGGTCAACCCTACTCTCCCGCTAGAGAGTAAACCTGATATTTCTCACATTTTTCTCATTGATACAAAATCTACCCTTCTAGGGGGGATTCCTCATTATCCTGTGGAACCCCCTCCAAGTAATGAGGCTATCCTTTTTTATTGGGGTGCGCTAACAGGACCTCATCTTCCCTCTCACATTCCTTTCAATATTACCATACAGGTTTGTGGACGGGACTTTCCTCGGATGCTAATAGACGAAGGTGCATCTATTAGTATTTTGTCCTCTATTTCTTGGAAAGATTTGGGTTATCCTCAGCTTGTGCCAGTTACACAGAATCTATTAGCTTTTAACAAAATAACCAATCACCCTTTAGGATTCCTTCCTCAGTTTCCCATAACTTTGGGAGGGAAAACTGTCTTTATTGATGTTATGGTAGTCCAGGACCCCTTGTATTTTGATTTACTCCTTGGGCGATATTACATCTATTCCATGAAAGCTATCATGACCACTCTTGTTCGTGTGATATCTTTCCCTCACAATGAAAGAATTATGACTATTGATCTACTTTCATTCGTTGGCCCTGACTTGACCACCAACTCAATGACCTCCCTAAAATGTTCTTATATGCAGATGGTATGTCCCCCGCCACAGGTAAATTATGTGGTGTTGTCTCCCATGCTTTCAGTTGTCGATGCAGATGAGCCTCTCACTATACATTCAATCTATTACGACTTGGATCTAGTAGTTGACATGGTGATCTCTTCAGTAGGGCTATTAGAGTCTGATATCCTTACCCCTGTCATGGCCCTCGACATAGTCTCCTTCCAGAGAGCGTTTCTTCCATCAAGTGAATATCTCTTGGAAGCCATGAACGATTTGACCGATTTTTGTCTCATGACATATTTTCCCTTCGGAGCATTGTCCTATTGGAAGCCATGATGAAGAAGAGATTTTTGAGCATGGTTTTTTTATTTCAAGCTCATTAAAAAATGAAACCAGCGTTGAGCATGGTTTTCTAATTTCAAGCTCATTAAAAAATGAAACCAGTGTTGAGCATGGTTTTCTGATTTCAAGCTCATTAAAAAATGAAACCAGCATTGAGCATGGTTTTCTGATTTAAATATCGTTAAAAAATAAAACCAGCTACGAGGATAGTTTTGCGTCTCTATGGAAACCTCATTAAAAATTAAACATAGCTTACGAGGATAGGTTTTGCGTCTCTGTGGAAACCTCGTTAAAAAATGAAACAGAGATTTTGAACATAGTTTTCTGATTTCAAGATCATTAAAAAATGAAACCAACTAAGAGGATAGTTTTGTGTCTCTATGGCAACCTCGTTAAAAAATGAAACAGAGATTACAAGCATAGTTCTTGTTCCTTTTTCAAGCTCATTAAAAAATGAAATAGATTTTTCCCCTCTCTTTGATTGAGTCAAGTACTTTGTTACTTATAGTATTTGAAGCCTTCTTTCCTCCACATATGCTATTGGACAAAATGAAGCTTATGGGGCCATTCTTATAGCCTCTGGACTTCATGTTGAAGTTAAGATGCTAGCTTCTTAAGCTGGGGGCTAAGTACCAACCATCCCTAGATTCTGTGTTGGGAAGTCACAAGCATAGTTTTCTCTGGGTCAAGCTTGTGTAAAAATGAAACCACCTATATCAAGCATAGTTTCCTCTGGTTCAAGATTGTGTAAAAATGAAACCAGGTCCAAGCATAGTTTTGTTTAGTTTTAAGCTTGTGTAAAAATAAAATATATCCCAAGCATAGTTTTGTTTTGTTTTAAGCTTGCGTAAAAATGAAAACAATCTCGAGCTCGGTCTTTTTTCTTTCTCATGCTCATAAATACCTGAGAATGTAACCGAGTAAACTTTTATCACTTTTTCGGACTCGTAAAGGTTATACGAAAAAGGAACCCCCTTAAGTTCCCTTTAAGATCTTTTCAGACTCTCTAAACATGAAAATATTGTCGAGTTATCTTGTTCTTTTCACTCTCGCTAAAATATTTGAAGAAAATGTTTGTTGGATGGTAGATTATCTCTTTTTCAGTCTCACCAGACTATTTTACGAAAAGGACATTTTGGAGTTTCCTTTAAGTGTTTTTCAGAATCTCTAAATATGAAAAAGCATTGAGTTTACTTTCTTTGGACTCGTAAAAAAAACATCGAAAGGCCCAAACACTCCTTCCTAAGGTTTGTTAAATATACTCTGAAGGACTCATTTGAAGGATGAGCTTACAGTTCAAGCATATGTTATCCTCCTCAAGCTTGTGTAAAAATAAAGAGGTACTCACCAGAAATGGTGGGGGGGAAATTGGGAAAGAAATATGTCTAAACATGTATTCTATGGAAGAGTCACTTTTGAAAATGACACTCTTTCACTCGCTTTGTGTCTAGGTTGGAAAATCTGTTTGTCTCTTGATCATACTCCTTTATAAGATTACAAATTGGTCTGTGATCCCTGTTGTTGAGTCAGTGTTTCTGAGACAGTTCTTGTGTCATCAATATGTTCAAATAGAAGTTCAACCCAGAAATCCTTCTATTCTGTTGGCCATTTCTACAGTCCTTAATCCTTATATTGTGTTGGCCCTCCCTATGTCAGTCCTGAATCATTTGTTACTCTGACCTACCTCAAATAGTTTTACTCGTTTCATGTCATTGATGGGGGATACATTAAGGCCCTCCTGTGACGAGTCTTTTCTTGTATACTTTAACTCATTATCCAGGAATTAGACTTAGAAACTAATTGGTACCTTGGAACTTGCATGACTCAATGGAAGGTTTCCTCGCTTTCGACAGTGGGTTTCCATTATTGACCCCTGATTGAGAGATTTCGCTGAGTGTTTGAATTCATCTCATTAATTCACACCCGTTGGATTGTACTAATGTACCTTGGGATTCATTGACATTAATGGTGGTTTCCCTCGAACTTGTTAACGGTATTCATTAATGATCCATAATCAAGTTGTTTCTACCATGTTTGACTTCAACACATGTATTCACATGGGTAGATTTGTACTACAGAGTGATGGAGATGAAGACCCTGGATCTTTTCTGATAGATTCAGGTTGCATTGGAGTATACTCAGATTGTACTGTTGCATAGATCCACAGTGTATGTCATGTGGCTATGTTTATATTTGAGTCTTTAACACATAGATCCACACTGTATTTTTGGTGCCTATGTTCATATTTGAGTCATAATGGCATGAATCCACGGTGTATGTTTGGTGGCCAGACCTGTCTTACTTGACATGGATATTTTCATGTCGGCATTTATGTTTTGAGTCATTTGTATTCTGGGTATGGGAATGCCTACCTCAGTGATGACATATTATTGTACTGTATTTCCTTGTTTGTTGGTAGGTTTCCGATCAACGTGTTCCTTGTTCCCTACACATACTCGACAAAGTATTTCAACTATCACTCTGTTCTAACTTCATACTTTAGGGGACTCTCTATTACACATTATTTTTATCACCCCTATGACCATTAATGATGTAAACCTATCCTTTGTCTTGAGAAGGATCAATGGCATGTATCCCTGAAGAAGAATGAAGATACATTTTCCCAGAGAGATGAAATTATACTTTTCTTTTGTCAAAAACCTTAGAAAAAGGGATCGTCACACCTTTCTTAGTGTTAAGGGTGTGATGATATAGGATCGTTGTAGGTTGCAGCACAATGGACTATGATGTCATCGTAGTTTTCTCAGTTTTAAGGGTGCAATGATTTTCGTATGAAGGAAAAAGAGCATCTTCTTGATTCTTCTAGAAGATAAGCTTCGAGGGTTAGTTGGCCTCCAATGAGTTTGGATCTGAGTTGCATCCCTGATCTCTTGGGATCATCATAATATCCTCACCCTATCCTTTTCAACCTATAAAAGGAGAGGAGTTCTCATGGGGAAAGTTAGTTGGCTAGATTTTGGTGTGAGCTTGGGTAATTTTTGTAGTTGTGGGCTTTGCTTTGTCAAGATAGATTGTTGGTCTCAGAATCTGTGGAGGAAGAAGTGTGTGGGAAGAAAGGAACTATTGGAAGGGACCTTATAATATCAAGGCATATGGTTCTAGTCTCCTTTTCATATTTATAATATAGTAATATATTTCTATCCCATAAAATTGTCCTTATTTTATTGTATGACTCCTTGATCACATACATAGGTTTTGTTAAGTATAAATTGTTGCTTTCACTTCGATGGCTTGTGTATTTTTACTAGTTTAGCATCCCATAATCCTTCGAATGGATCGAGGATGAAACTAGCGAGGACAAACAACATTTAAAAGGTATGTCATTTATCTCTTGCTAGTTAGTATGCTTGATAATTAAAACTTAGGGAAAGTTTTATATTTTGTCTTGTTTTGTTCTAGTTTCTAGGTGAAACTAGCGAGATTAGTTTGTGTCTGCACTTACTGATTTGTCTGATAACACTCATTAAATCACCAGAGTGGTAGATGACCCAAGTTGCAGAGGCTATGTTTTGGGTAGGTCGATTAGCGTCGTCCGCAAATCTGAAATAGATAAGAAAGGATGTTGTCATATGTGCATTCAAGCAAAAAACAAAGTATAATCAGTTTAAATAATGGGGAAAAACTCACGCACACAAAAGTAAAGAAACACAAAACCAAAAACATATAGTAAAATAAGGGACAAAGCACACATGTGAAATATTCTATGCATAGTAGTTTTTCAGGTAAAGCCCATTTTGGGGCTCACCGAGAGATAATTCATCGTAATCCACTAACTCGTAGGTCCCTCTTTGTAGAACATGCTTCATGATGTATGGCTCATGCCACATAGGTTCTAACTTACATGCACGAAGTTTGTCATGATCTTAGTTATAGACCAGAACTAGATCTCCTTCTGTAAAAGAATGAGGTTGAATAGACTTATCTTATTGAGTTTTGATGCATTTTCTATATGTTTCGTTAATGAGAGCAGCGTCACGACAGGTTTCATCCAACTTTTTTAGATATAAAAATAATTTGTCTTCGGCAGAAGTATAGGATAGTATTTCTACGGTTAATTTCAAGGATGGAATCTCGCATTCAATCGGTAACACCTCTTCCAACCCATATACCAACTAGAAGGGTGTAAATCCAATGGTGGTTTTAACTGAAGTTCGATAAGCCCAGAGTCCAAAGAAGAGTTGCAAATGCCAAGAGGTTTTTTTCACCCCCACCATGCGTTGAAGCATGGTCTTCAAGACTTTTTTGATGGCTTCAACTTGTCCATTGTCCTGAGGATAGTAAGGAGATGAGTTTTCATGATGAAAACCAAACTTTTTGCACAATTCACCCATCATTTGGTTTTGGAAATGAGATCCATGATTGGTTACAATAGTTTGTGGAACTCCGAAGTGAGTGATGATGTGATTGAACATGAAAAGTGTTGTATTTCGGCCATAGTTAAGAAATGTAGGCATAGCCTCAACCTATTTAATGAAATAATTGACTGTGACGATAATATACCCATGCCCCCCGAATGAGGTAGGCTTACATTGCATGAAATAAATACCCCATTTTGCTAAAGGGTCTATGGAGACAATGGGATTGAGTGGAGCTAGGTGGGTATGTGATTTCTTCTGAAATATCTAACAGCGTGGGAATTTTTAAACGACCTCAATGTAGTCTTTGAATATGGAAGGCCAAAAATAACCGTCATGTAAGATGTTTCGGGCCGTAGTCATCCCAGAAAGATGACCGCCACAAGCTCTAAGGTGAAAGTCATTTAAAATTCACTTAGCCTCTTCATGGTTTAAGAAACGTCATAGAACAGTATTAATACAATGGTGGTACAAAGTGTCAGCAACGATAAGATAGTACTTTGAATTGTGTCTAATGCGACGTCATTCATCATGTGAAATACCTGGCTGGAAGTGTTGGGTCTGGAGATATAAAAGAATGTCTTCATACCATGAATTAGACGTACTAATCAGGAATAGTGACTCATCTGGAAGGGAATCCCTGGGCTCAATATCCTCATCAGTATGGGGAAGATCACAAATTATTTTGGCAAAAACCAACGATTTATTTTCTTTTGATTTGGCAAACTCAAGATCGAATTCTTGGAGAATGACGATCCATTTTGAATATTTTCCCCCAAGTACTTGATGAGTCAAGATGTGGTACATGGAGTTCGATTTAACAATGATTGTGGTAGTGCACAACAGAGTATAGTGGTGAAACCTTTTGACAACAATAATTGTTGCCAAAGCCAACTTTTCAACATGTGAATAACAGATTTTGGGACCTGAAAGGATCTTAAATAGCAGATCAGATGTTTAGCATTGTCATCATATTCTTGTACTAACACCATGGAAATAGTGGAAGAAGAGGAAGACAAATAAAGGATGCAATCTCTCACATAGTTGGGGGGGATGTAACAACGATGTATTCATTAAAGCATGTTTGAGATCATCAAATGAGCATTGAGCAGTTGCATCCCAGATAAAAGGGGCATCTTTTTGCAGTAATATCATGAATCCTTTAGTAATTTTGGCATAATTTCATATAAAACAATGGAGAAAGTTTATATTCCCTTGAAAACTTTGAAGTTGGGTAAGATTGTTGACAGGAGGTAAAGCGAGAATAGCTTTGACTTTTAAGCAATCACCCTAATCCCATCTGTGAACACTACAAAGCCGAGGAGTCTCCCTAATTCAACAGCAAAAAAACATTTATGGGGGGTCAAACGTATGTTGTAATGCATACATCTAAGAAAGATTGGTCTTAGATGACCAATATGATATTTTTGACGAGCTAAATAAGTTGGAAAATCATCGAGATAGGCTTCAACGATATGTTTGATGTCGTGGAAATCATACGACATAAGCCGTTGAAAAGTGGCTCCAAACTTTTTAACGCCAAAAGGTAATTTTTGTAGGCAAAAGTCCTCCATTGGCAGATGAAGGTTGTTTTATGTTGATAAATGGGTAAAATATCGATCTGGTTATAGCCAGAGAAGCCATCCATAAAAGAGAAAATGACACTTCCAACGCAATTATCAATAATTTGGTTGATAAAGGGCGAAGGTAATTGTCCTTTGGACAAGCCTTATTTAGATCCCTATAGTCAACACAAATATGAATTTTCCCGTGTTTCTTGGCGACTAGAACGATGTTGGAAACCCATTCGGTCAGAGGTACGGGATAAATAAAACCATATTTCAGTAACTTTTTTCTACCTCGATTACTACAGTTTTATTGGGATGAACCAGGCGAAGTTTATGTCTTACAGGTTTAACTCCAGGGTAAGTTTTGATTTCATTCACAATGATCGAAGGGTCAATCCCTGGAATTTCTCCATAGCTCAAGGCGAATATATCATGAAATTATTTGGTGGTGTAAGTTTCAATCTCAGTAGTTGAAAAGTTTTCACCTAGTTGTATGTTTTCCACGAAACCTTCTTTTGTAGGTATGTCAACACTAATTGTTTGAGATATGTTTCCCAAATTTCCCTCAAAGATTGTATCCTGAGTGAGTATTGGAGATTGGGGAGCGTCAACAATATCAGTTGGAATGATAGAAGAAATGTATTTCTCAATTTCATCAAAACTAGGAAGAAAGGATGAACAATGGTGATTGTCATCCCATGGTGCCTTCTATATATTAAGCATTTCCATAATGGATTCATTGGATGGAAAAATCCGTAGGATGTAATCGACAGTGGAGGATAGGGAATATAACCAAAATGGTAACAAATAGGAAATAGACCCTAGCAAATGTTGGTCGTTGGGTGAAGGAGAGGAAGATTGAATAGAGTCATACTTGGCCTCTGCAAGACTAAGTGTCATAGTGTCACCTAGTGTATCAAATTCTAAGGGACTAGGTACGATCTATGGATCAGATGATTTGAGGGATTGATGTACCATAGTCGAAATCATATAAACCATGGTGATATGTTGCGTAGTTGGAGAAAGAGGTATGGGGAAAGTTCCCATGAGTGAAGAATCTTTCAGTAAATCTACCCCTACACTTTCATAAGTAATATTTGAATCCCCCAAAAATGGAATATTGTTGGTTGTTTTAGTGCAAGCATCAGGGGTGCAGTAATCTAACTGATCGATGGTCACTATTTTTCCTTTATGAGAAAATTGGACAAATTGAAAAACTAATGAAGTGATAGCATTCATAGCATAAAACCAACTTCTTCCAAGAAATAAGTTGTAATCTAGAGGAGCGTCGACTACTTCTACATTGATGGAAACAGTTTTTCCCCTAGTTGAACGGCTACTAATTGTAACAATCCATGAGGTTGGAAGCCTCTTTCATCAAATTCTTTTAACATAGTTGGATGTTGATTAAGACTAGGTTATTTAAGTCCTTTCCAACGGGATAAGGACATGACACATGTTGATGCTCCCCCATCCAATATCATGTGATGAATATGTTGATTATGAACAAAAACATCAATTTGGAATGCAAGCTGGTGAGAGAGCCGCGATTTAAAATTCTCTAGATTAAACATGATATCATTTGATGACTCGAGATCTATAGCTTCGATGACTGCAAAGAGAGTCCTACGTTGGCTAGGGTAGTGTTGTAGAACTTCGAGAGACGACATGGAACAAGGTTCTTGGGCCAAATCTTCAATAATGTTGTAGTTTTGGGCATCACAAGAGTTAGGATTAAAGGTTGACTTTATGATTATACTCTTGGGTGGATGTAATATAGAGTTAAAATTCGGTTTCTCAATCTGGAGAGGTCCAGATGAAGAGGTAATTGAAGTGGAAGGTGGATTATTCATAGTTCCATTAGTTACACTTTCCTTACTAGGTTTACCTAGGGGTGTGTCATATGTCGTAGTTCGAGTGGTTAAATGTACACCATTAAACATATAAGTCTATGCACTCGATGAATCATCCTCATTAGGAGAATGACCTAGGTTGCTTCCTTGTGGAGGTGTAGGATTTTGTGCAACCAGTGACTGTTGTTGTGGAAAATGATGTGTCAAAACAATGGGTTGAGAATTTCCTTTAAATAATTTAGATACCTCTTCCCGGTGGAGATGTAAGTTTTAAACCTGTGAAGTAAAGCAATGCATATAGATTCTTAATAAAAATAGAATTTAATCAATGTCTCATACACAGAGTACACAGATATTTTATACCGGAAACCCTCAACTGGGAAAACCTTTCTTATATTCATTATATTGAATTTCACCATTCACCATACAATATATATACAATGTTTTTAGGTATTCTGTAGATACCAAAACCCTAATCCCTTAATCTGGGATTAATTTACTAGTACAAGGGATCATCAGACGTAGTTTTCATATCTGACGTGCCCACACACACACATGCAATGAATATAACACATACCCAATAGGGGAAAATCTCGTGTGTAATGATCTTCAACATATATGAGATAGGGAAATGTTGGTTTGCGCTGTAGTTTCTTTTCAACATTAGGTGGTTGTTCTTGTGTTTTTTTATTTTCATTTTGATTATTAGTTTTCTTCAGGTTATTGTTATTTTTCTTCTTCCCATCCGATTGTGGTGGTGAAGTATATTGAACTGCATTCACTTAGGATACTTTAGTAGGGGTGGAATTTAATGAGAGAGGATTCTACACTATAGGCGAGATAATTATTAAATGATTGGTTGTGCCAATCGATTGTGAGATAGGCTAGGTTTTGATGGAACTGATAACACCATCTGAATGAGTGGTGGAGGATGGTTTCGATGGATCAGTTGATGTGTGGGGAGAGTTTGAGATTAGTTCATACAAAGTACCATATTGGGATAAACCAAATCCAAATATTGGGCACGAGTGATGGATTCCTCTTCTGTAACTACCCCACCCATGGCTACATCGCAAGCAATAAGAGGTAATATAGATTTTGTGAACCATTCAACCAACCACTGGTTAGGAATGGTGGCCTTGATCAACCATCATCGTCATCACCATTCATAAATATGTACAGAGTTAGTCTAACAAAGGTAGGTCAAGAATTCCATGTTGGTTTTATATGTGATGGGAAATTGGAAATGGGTGAGGAAAGTCATGGAAAGTGAATTGAAAACTTTAAAAGATCCACGTTGTAACTAAATGTACCATTTTTCCACTAAACACATAAGAGTACGTTGGAAAAGACGTAAACGAAGGATTAGGATAAGGGTTTTTCAGAATATAGTCCAGAATATGATAAGGGTTTTCCAGAATATAGTCCAGAAGGATTAGGATTTAGAGATCCTCCCTATGGGTTGGGATTTGAAGATCCTCCATGATATGGTTGATTAAAAGGTCCTCCCTGGGATGGTGCCTAGGATTGTTGCAGGTGTCCGACTAAAGAAGTTTGAAATTGTCCCCCTACCATAGGTTGGGTAACAACTACAATTTTTCTATTGAATGGGGGTTTCCCCCCAGTCGGTATCTATACATTGAATGTGGATTTCCCCCCAGTCGATATTTTTCCACTGAACGAGAGTTTCCCCTGATTGGGAATTTTTCCACTGACCTAAGGTTGGCCCCCCGAGAGGGATTTATCTGCTAACTGAGGATTTCCCCCCAGTAGGGACTTGTCCTGCAGTCGAGTTATGTTGTATGACAGGGTTTTTCATTCTATGATGTGAAGGTGTGTTACACATTATTTTGGTCACTCTGATGATGACCCTACAGGCATGTGTCCAGGCTTCCAAAACAATCTTTTACATGAGGAAAATGGCTAATTTCTTCCCCTGCAAAGCACATTTTTAGAATAACGCTGCAAGATGACAGTGGTGCACAGTGCAGAAATCCTTGATTTATGTAGGCTACTATAAGCCTGGCTCGTAAAATTTCCGCATGTTGCTATATAGGCAGGGTGTGGCGGCATTTGAAGCTAATAAAAGGAAGAAGTTTCACAAAGTTTCTAGAAGGAGAATCTTCTGGAATGTGAGGTGGCATCCATATGGTTGTGATCTTACTGGCTTCTTTAATTTGGTGGGATCATTCTCATCCTAGTAACCACTTCATCTTCTCCTATATAATAATGGATTTCTCATGGAAAAGGTTAAGAAATATTGAGCAAAGAATTGTTGAAAGAATACGCTGAAGACTATGTGAATAATCCTAATACAATTGATACTTGAGGACTCCATTTTTCAATCAAGTTTTGTGGACCATCTTCATACAAATTCAGAGAAAGTGTATGTGTGTGTTGGAACAAAGGACCACTGAAAGGGAACTTGCAACATCAAGGAAATTTGGTTGTATCTTCCACTTTTACTCAATATGATACGGTGACATGTTTCTTTCCCATAAAATCATTAGTGTTGTATTACATGACTCCTTGATCACATGTTTAAGTCTCCATTGAATCTACAATTGTTTCTTTCACTTTGGTTGGTTTGTGTCATTGCAGATCTGATCTCACAAGAGCACTAGAGCGAAGTAGGAGACAAAAGAGATATTAGGAAGCGATATCTAAAGGTATGTCATATATCCCTTCTTTGGTAGTAAATTCAATGGTAGCAACTTAGGGAAAGCGTCGTGTCCTATCTTGTTTTGTTCTATATCCAAGTGGATCTAGGGAGATTAGTTTATGTCTGCATTCACCGATTTATCCAATAACAAGGTGTCCCAATGAGAGTTTGTGGCATGTATGAGGTTGTTTCTTGAAGAGGGATTGTAGGTGTTGTTGAAACAGAACTAAAATTTTGTTTTTTGAACAAATTTTGGTATCCTGGAGTCTTTGCATAATTAAATTTTTCCAGGTCTAATGAATTCGAAATACAATCGAGACTTATTCTGGAAAGAGAATGATTGAAAATTAATCTATGAATATGCCAAATACTTTCTCAAATAATATTCTGAAAAAACCAATGATAAAATTTAAGTTTTTTTTTAAATAAACATCGGGATATCGGAGTTCGCGGTTTGAAAATAACAAAGTTCAATACACTTTAAATCCCGATGTTTCGATTTCCCGATTTCCCGATGTGCTAATCCTCTATTAATTCATTATTATCTTAATCTCATTTAAAAATCAGTCTTAACTATTAAGTTAATCGTATCGGGAAATCGCATTTCGCTGATTCGAATGAAGTAAACTTTACATCATTTTCCCCGATTTCCCGATCCCCGATATAAATCAATCATTAATAAAATCCGATTATAAGCTAATTATCGTTAAACATGATTAAGAGCAATTAATGATATCGGGAAATCGCCATTCGCGATTCCACGAAGGAAAATTTCATATCATCACAAATCCCGATCTCCCGATCCCCGATTTCCGAAAACTCTTAATTAATAAAACTTTGAAAGATAATTCGGATTTATTAAAATAATCAAATGATTAACTGAATTAATATATCATTTTCTCGGCGATCGGGGTTTTGCAACGTCTCGTTTTCATATCATCAAATGTCCCGAAACTCCGATGAAAATATTTAAATAAAAAATATAAATAAATAAAAGACATGTATGCGACAGGTGTCTATGATACATTCAAAAAATATTAAAATAGCAAGTACGAACAATAAAAACATTTATTAGGAATATTTTGGCATTTAATT
>JASDQU010504542.1:21044-37297 GCA_032191745.1 Picea mariana | reverse complement strand
ATCTTGTTCTTTTCACTCTCGCTAAAATATTTGAAGAAAATGTTTGTTGGATGGTAGATTATCTCTTTTTCAGTCTCACCAGACTATTTTACGAAAAGGACATTTTGGAGTTTCCTTTAAGTGTTTTTCAGAATCTCTAAATATGAAAAAGCATTGAGTTTACTTTCTTTGGACTCGTAAAAAAAACATCGAAAGGCCCAAACACTCCTTCCTAAGGTTTGTTAAATATACTCTGAAGGACTCATTTGAAGGATGAGCTTACAGTTCAAGCATATGTTATCCTCCTCAAGCTTGTGTAAAAATAAAGAGGTACTCACCAGAAATGGTGGGGGGGAAATTGGGAAAGAAATATGTCTAAACATGTATTCTATGGAAGAGTCACTTTTGAAAATGACACTCTTTCACTCGCTTTGTGTCTAGGTTGGAAAATCTGTTTGTCTCTTGATCATACTCCTTTATAAGATTACAAATTGGTCTGTGATCCCTGTTGTTGAGTCAGTGTTTCTGAGACAGTTCTCGTGTCATCAATATGTTCAAATAGAAGTTCAACCCAGAAATCCTTCTATTCTGTTGGCCATTTCTGCAGTCCTTAATCCTTCTATTGTGTCGGCCCTCCCTATGTCAGTCCTGAATCATTTGTTACTCTGAACTACCTCAAATAGTTTTACTCATTTCGTGTCATTGATGGGGGATACATTAAGGCCCTCCCGTAACAAGTCTTTTCTTGTCTACTTCAACTCATTATCTAGGAATTAGACTTAGAAACTAATTGGTACCTTGGAGCTTGCATGACTCAATGGAATGTTTCCTCGCTTTCGACAGTGGGTTTCCATTATTGACCCCTGATTGGGAGATTTCACTGAGTGTTTGACTTCATCTCATTAATTCACACCCATTGGATTGTACTAATGTACCTTGGGATTCATTGACATTAATGGTGGTTTCCCTCGAACTTGTTAATGGTATTCATTAATGATCCATAATCAAGTTGTTTGTACCATGTTTGACTTCAACACATGTATTCACATGGGTAGATTTGTACTACAGAGTGGTGGATATGAAGACCCTAGATCTTTTCTGATAGATTCAGGTTGCATTGGAGTATACTCAGATTGTACTGTTGCATAGATCCACAATGTATGTCATGTGGCTATGTTTATATTTGAGTCTTTAACACATAGATCCACACCGTATTTTTGGTGCCTATGTTCATATTTGAGTCATAATGGCATGAATCCACGGTGTATGTTTGGTGGCCAGACCTGTCTTACTTGACATGGATATTCTCATGTCGGCATTTATGTTTTGAGTCATTTGTATTCTAGGTATGGGAATTCCTACCTCAGTGATGACATATTATTGTACTGTATTTCCTTGTTTGTTGGTAGGTTTCCGATCAACGTGTTCCTTGTTCCCTACAAACACTCGACAAAGTATTTCAACTATCACTTTGTTCTAACTTCATACTTTAGGGGGCTCTCTATTACACATTATTTTTATCACCCCTATGACCATTAATGATGTAAACCTATCCGTTGTCTTGAGAAGGATCAATGGCATGTATCCCTGAAGAAGAATGAAGATACATTTTTCCAGAGAGATGAAATTATACTTTTCTTTTGTCAAAAACCTTAGAAAAAGGGATCGTCACACCTTTCTTAGTGTTAAGGGTGTGACGATATAGGATCGTTGTAGGTTGCAGCACAATGGACTATGATTTCATCGTAGTTATCTCAGTGTTAAGGGTGCAACGATTTTCGTATGAAGGAAAAAGAGCATCTTCTTGATTCTTCTAGAAGATAAGCTTTGAGGGTTAGTTGGCCTCCAATGAGTTTGGATCTGAGTTGCATCCCTGATCTCTTGGGATCATCATAATATCCTCACCCTATCCTTTTCAACCTATAAAAGGAGAGGAGTTATCATGGGGAAAGTTAGTTGGCTAGATTTTGGTGTGAGCTTGGGTAATTTTTGTAGTTGTGGGCTTTGCTTTGTCAAGATAGATTGTTGGTCTCAGAACATGTGGAGGAAGAAGTGTGTGGGAAGCAAGGAACTGTTGGAAGGGACCTTACAACATCAAGGCATATGGTTCTAGTCTCCTTTTCTTATTTATAATATAGTAATATATTTATATCCCATAAAATTGTCCTTATTTTATTGTATGACTCCTTGATCACATACATAGGTTTTGTTAATTATACATTGTTGCTTTCACTTCGGTGGCTTGTGTATTTTTACTAGTTCAGCATCCCATAATCCTTGGAATGGATCGAGGATGAAACTAGCGAGGACAAACAACATTTAAAAGGTACATCATTTATCTCTTGCTAGTTAGTATGCTTGATAATTAAAACTTAGGGAAAGTTTTATATTTTGTCTTGTTTTGTACTAGTTTCTAGGTGAAACTAGCGAGACTAGTTTGTGTCTGCACTTACTGATTTGTCTGATAACACTCATTAAATCACCAGAGTGGTAGATGACCCAAGTTGCAGAGGCTATGTTTTGGGTAGGTCGATTAGCGTCGTCCGCAAATCTGAAATAGATAAGAAAGGATGTTGTCATCTGTGCATTCAAGAAAAAAACAAAGTATAATCAGTTTAAATAATGGGGAAAAACTCACGCACACAAAAGTAAAGAAACACAAAACCAAAAACATATAGTAAAATAAGGGACAAAGCACACATGTGAAATATTCTATGCATAGTAGTTTTTCAGGTAAAGCCCATTTCGGGGCTCACCGAGAGATAATTCATCGTAATCCACTAACTTGTAGGTCCCTCTTTGTAGCACACGCTTCATGATGTATGGCTCATGCCACATAGGTTCTAACTTACATGCACGAAGTTTGTCATGATCTTAGTTATAGACCAGAACTAGATCTCCTTCTGTAAAAGAATGAGGTTGAATAGACTTATCTTATTGAGTTTTGATGCATTTTTTATATGTTGCGTTAATGAGAGCAGCGTCACGACAGGTTTCATCCAAATTTTTTAGATATAAAAATAATTTGTCTTCGGCAGAAGTATAGGATAGTATTTCTACGGTTAATTTCAAGGATGGAATCTCGAATTCAATCGGTAACACCTCTTCCAACCCATATACCAACTAGAAGGGTGTAAATCCAATGGTGGTTTTAACTGAAGTCCGATAAGCCCAGAGTCCAAAGAAGAGTTGCAAATGCCAAGAGATTTTTTTCACCCCCACCATGCATTGAAGCATGGTATTCAAGACTTTTTTGATGGCTTCAACTTTTCCATTGTCCTGAGGATAGTAAGGAGATGAGTTTTCATGATGAAAACCAAAATTTTTGCACAATTCACCCATCATTTGGTTTTGGAAATGAGATCCATGATTGGTTACAATAGCTTGTGGAACTCCGAAGTGAGTGATGATGTGATTGAACATGAAAAGTGTTGTATTTCGGCCATAGTTAAGAAATGTAGGCATAGCCTCAACCCATTTAATGAAATAATTGACTGTGACGATAATATACCCATGCCCCCCGACTGAGGTAGGCTTACATTGCATGAAATAAATACCCCATTTTGCTAAAGGGTCTATGGAGACAATGGGATGGAGTGGAGCTAGGTGGGTATGTGATTTCTTCTGAAATATCTAACAACGTGGGAATTTTTAAACGACCTCAATGCAGTCTTTGAATATGGAAGGCCAAAAATAACCGTCATGTAAGATGTTTCGGGCCGTAGTCATCCCAGAAAGATGACCGCCACAAGCTCTAAGGTGAAAGTCATTTAAAACGCACTTAGCCTCTTCATGGTTTAAGAAACGTCATAGAACAGTATTAATACAATGGTGGTACAAAGTGTCGGCAACGATAAGATAGTACTTTGAATTGTGTCTAATGCGACGTCATTCATCATGTGAAATACTTGGCTGGAAGTGTTGGGTCTGGAGATATAAAAGAATGTCTTCATACCATGAATTAGACGTACTAATTAGGAATAGTGACTCATCTAGAAGGGAATCCATGGGCTCAATATCCTCATCAGTATGGGGAAGATCACAAATTATTTTGGCAAAAACCAACGATTTATTTTCTTTGGATTTGGCAAACTCAAGATCGAATTGTTGGAGATGACAATCCATTTTGAATATTTTCCCCCAAGTACTTGATGAGTCAAGATGTGGTACATGGAGTTTGATTTAACAATGATTGTGGTAGTGCACAACAGAGTATAGTGGTGAAACCTTTTGACAACAATAATTGTTGCCAAAGCCAACTTTTCAACATGTGAATAACAGAGTTTGGGACCAGAAAGGATCTTAAATAGTAGATCAGATGTTTAGCATTGTCATCATATTCTTGTACTAACACCATGGAAATAGTGGAAGAAGAGGAAGCCAAATAAACGATGCAATCTCTCACATCGTTGGGGGGGATGTAACAACGATGTATTCATTAAAGCATGTCTGAGATCATCAAATGAGCATTGAGCGGTTGCATCCCAGATAAAAGGGGCATCTTTTTGCAGTAATATCATGAATCCTTTAGTAATTTCGGCATAATTTCATATAAAACAATGGAGAAATTTTATATTCCCTTGAAAACTTTGAAGTTGGGTAAGATCTTTGACAGGAGGTAAAGCGAGAATAGCTTTGACTTTTAATCAATCACCCTAATCCCATCTGTGAACACTACAAAGCCGAGGAGTCTCCTAATTCAACAACAAAAAATCATTTATGGGGGTTCAAACATATGTTGTAATGCATACATCTAAGAAAGATTGGTCTTAGATGACCAATATGATATTTTTGACGAGCTGAATAAGTTGGAAAATCATCGAGATAGGCTTCAACGATATGTTTGATGTCGTGGAAATCATACGACATAAGCCGTTGAAAAGTGGCTCCAAACTTTTTAACGCCAAAAGGTAATTTTTGTAGGAGAAAGTCCTCCATTGGCAGATGAAGGTTGTTTTATGTTGATAAATGGGTAAAATATCGATCTGGTTATAGCCAGAGAAGCCATCCATAAAAGAGAAAATGACACTTCCAACGCAATTATCAATAATTTGGTCGATAAAGGGCGAAGGTAATTGTCCTTTGAACAAGCCTTATTTAGATCCCTATAGTCAACACAAATATGAATTTTCCCGTGTTTCTTGGTGGCTAGAACGATGTTGGAAACCCATTCAGTTAGAGGTACGGGATAAATAAAACCATATTTCAGTAACTTTTTTCTACCTCGATTACTACAGTTTTATTGGGATGAACCAGGCGAAGTTTATGTCTTACAGGTTTAACTCCAGGGTAAGTTTTGATTTCATTCACAATGATCAAAGGGTCAATCCTTGGAATTTCTTCATAGCTCAAGGCGAATATATCATGAAATTCTTTGAACAAGGTGGTGTAAGTTTCAATCTCTGTAGTTGAACAGTTTGCACCTAGTTGTATGTTTTCCACAACACCTTCTTTTGTAGGTATGTCAACACTAATTGTTTGAGATATGTTTCCCAAATTTCCCTCAAAGATTGTATCCTGAGTGAGTATTGGAGATTGGGGAGCGTCAACAATATCAGTTGGAATGATAGAAGAAATATATTTCTCAATTTCATCAAAACTAGGAAGAAAGGATGAACAATGGTGATTTTCATCCCATGGTGCCTTGTATATATTAATCATTTCCATAATGGATTCATTGGATGGAAAAATCCGTAGGATGTAATCGACAGTGGAGGATAGGGAATATAACCAAAAGGGTAGCAAATAGGAAATAGACCCTAGCAAATGTTGGTCATTGGGTGAAGGAGAGGAAGATTGAATAGCGTCGTACTTGGCCTCTGCAAGACTAAGTGTCATAGTGTCACCTAGTGTATTAAATTCTAAGGGACTAGGTACGATCTATGGATCAGATGATTCGAGGGATTGATGTACCATAGTCGAAATCATATAAACCATTGTGATATGTTGCGTAGTTGGAGAAAGAGTGATCCGGATTATTTTCGGCACGAAATGAGAGCGGAGATATAATAAAGAAATGCACAGAGCTATCACAGATATTCAATAATATAACAGAAATGTATCAGATATGAAACCATAAACACAGATATACAGTAATACACAATTTCTATTAATGAAATAAATGTACAGAGACTGTAAAAATACAGAGTCAAAGACTCGCTAGAATGGTGGCAGCTTATCTCTGANCTCTGGAGGCCTTTTTACAATAATCGGGAATGCCAAAAGTCCTAGACATCCAAAAACCTAACCCTAGGAGATGAAGCGCCAAAATTCATGTGGGCCCCGTTTGGGTAAGTTGGTGCATCAACTTCCCGGGGTCGTAACTTTTGCATATGATCTCCATTTTAGGCGTGTGATAGCTCGTTGGAAAGGTATCATCGAGGAGATTAATTTTGGGGGCTCAGTCATTCCTTTGGCTATCATTGAGCACCTCTATCTCAAAAATCCTTCATTTAGGCCCTCAAAATGGCCCCGGAAGTTAAACCTGCTAAAAATAGTAAATTGCCAAAATGGCCAGAAAACTGTTTTGAGCCACTTGGAAAAGGTGGGTGGCCCCCGATATCCACCTGGATCAAAGAGGTATGGGGAAAGTTCCCATGAGTGAAGAATCTTTCAGTAAATCTACCCCTACACTTTCATAAGTAATATTTGAATCCCCCAAAAATGGAATATTGTTGGTTGTTTTAGTGCGAGCATCAGGGGTGCAGTAATCTAACTGATCGATGGTCACTATTTTTCCTTTATGAGAAAATTGGACAAATCGAAAAACTAATGAAGTGATAGCATTCATAGCATAAAACCAAATTCTTCCAAGAAATAAGTTGTAATCTAGAGGAGCATCGACTACTTCTACATTGATGGAAACAGTTTTTCCCCTAGTTGAACGGCTACTAATTGTAACAATCCATGAGGTTGGAAGCCTCTTTCATCAAATTCTTTTAACATAGTTGGATGTTGATTAAGACTAGGTTATTTAATTCCTTTCTAATGGGATAAGGACATGACACATGTTGATGCTCCCCCATCCAATATCATGTGATGAATATGTTGATTATGAACAAAAACATCAATTTGGAATGCAAGTTGGTGAGAGAGCCGCGATTTAAAATTCTCTATATTAAACATGATATCATTTGATGACTCGAGATCTATAGATTCGATGGCTGCCAAGAGAGTCCTACGTTGGCTAGGGTAGTGTTGTAGAACTTCGAGAGACGACATGGAACAAGGTTCTTGGGCCAAATCTTCAATAATGTGGTAGTTTTGGGCATCACGAGAGTTAGGATTAAAGGTTGACTTTCTGATTATACTCTTGGGTGGATGTAATATAGAGTTAAAATTCGGTTTCTCAATCTGGAGAGGTCCAGATGAAGAGGTAACTGAAGTGGAAGGTGGATCAGTCACAGTTCCATTAGTTACACTTTCCTTACTAGGTTTACCTAGGGGTGTGTCATATGTCATAGTTCGAGTGGTTAAATGTACACCATTAAACATATAAGTCTGTGCACTCGATGAATCATCCTCATTAGGAGAATGACCTAGGTTGCTTCCTTGTGGAGGTGTAGGATTTTGTGCAACCAGTGACTGTTGTTGTGGAAAATGATGTGTCAAAACAACGGGTTGAGAATTTCCTTTAAATAATTTAGATACCTCTTCCCGGTGGGGGTGTAATTTTTAAACCAGTGAAGTAAAGCAATGCATATAGATTCTTAATAAAAAAATAATTTAATCAATGTCTCATACACAGAGTACACAGATATTTTATACCGGAAACCCTCAACTGGGAAAACCTTTCTTATATTCATTATATTGAATTTCACCATTCACTATACAATATATATACAATGTTTTTAGGTATTTTGTAGATACCAAAACCCTAATCCCTTAATCTGGGATTAATTTACTAGTACAAGGGATCATCAGACGTAGTTGTCATACCTGACGTGCCCACACACACACATGCAATGAATATAACACATACCCAACAGGGGACAATCTCGTGTGTAATGATCTTCAGCATATATGAGATAGGGAAATGTTGGTTTGCGCTGTAGTTTCTTTTCAAAATTAGGTGGTTGTTCTTGTGTTTTTTTATTTTCATTTTGATTATTAGTTTTCTTCAGGTTATTATTATTTTTCTTCTTCCCATCCAATTGTGGTGGTGAAGTATATTGAACTGCATTCACTTAGGATACTTTGGTAGGGGTGGAATTTGATGAGAGAGGATTCTGCACTGTAGGCGAGATAGTTATTAAATGATTGGTTGTGCCAATCAATTGTTAGATAGGCTAGGTTTTGATGGAACTGATAACACCATCTGAATGAGTGGTGGAGGATGGTTTTGATGGATCAGTTGATGTGTGGGGAGAGTTTGAGATTAGTTCATACAAAGTACCATATTGGGATAAACCAAATCCAAATATTGGGCACGAGCGATGGATTCCTCTTCTGTAACTACCCCACCCATGGCTACATCGCAAGCAATAAGAGGTAATAGAGATTTTTTGAACCATTCAACCAACCACTGGTTAGGAATGGTGGCCTTGATCAACCATTGTCGTCGTTGCCATTCATAAATATGTACAGAGTTAGTCTAACAAAGGTAGGTCAAGAATTTCATGTTGGTTTTATATGTGATGGGAAATTGGAAATGGGTGAGGAAAGTCATGGAAAGTGAATTGAAAACTTTAAAAGATCCACGTTGTAACTAAATGTACCATTTTTCCACTAAACACATAAGAGTACGCTGGAAAAGACGTAAACGAATAGAGTCATCCATTAGTGATTTTGATGAACACCACAGATGAAACGTCATGACATGGTTATTTGGGTCTTCTCTAGGTTTCCCATCAAATTTTGGAATATCATATGGTAATTTGATGGGAATTACTGGCCAAAAAGGGGAGTCTAATATGGGATCGTTTGTTAATATTGACAGATCCGATAGATCCAAATTAGCTAAGAAAAGTAATTGTCAATTATCTTGAGGATGATACTCTTGAGGCATAGGAACACTAGTAGGATCGTGAACTAGTTGTGGTGGATAGTTGTATCCAGAAGGTATGTTGATGTTCTGAATTTTGACCAGCAAAAGTGGGATTCATTTGTTGAGGAATTTGCATAAAAGTTGAAGAAAAACTCATTTAGCTCTGGGGAGGATAACCAATGTATCCCAGGGGAGGATAGCTAGTTTGACCTTGAGGCGGGTAACCAGATTTCCCCTGAGGAGGGTAACTAGGTTGACCCTGAGTAGGGTACCTAGGTTGACCCTGAGTAGGGTACCCAGGTTGATTCTATGGAGGGTAACTGATTTTGACCCTGCAGAGGAAAGGATGATTGGCCTTGAGGACCCCAAGTGGGATTCTGGAAACCTGGGAAGGGTTTTCCAGAATATAGTCCAGAAGGATTAGGATTTAGAGATCCTCCCTATGGGTTGGGATTTGAAGATTCTCCATGATATGGTTGATTAAAAGGTCCTCCCTGGGATGGTCCCTAGGATTGTTGCGGGTGTCTGACTAAAGAAGTTTGAAATTGTCCTCCTGCCATAGGTTAGGTAACAACTACAATTTGTCTATTGAATGGGGGTTTCCCCCCAGTCGGTATCTATACATTGAATGTGGATTTCCCCCCAGTCGAGATTTTTCCACTGAACGAGAGTTTCCCCTGACTGGGAATTTTTCCACTGACCTAAGGTTGGCCCCCCGAGAGATATTTATCCGCTAACTGAGGATTTCCCCCCAGTAGGGACTTGTCCTACAATCGAGTTATGTTGTATGACAGGGTTTTTCATTCTATGATGTGAAGGTATGTTACACATTATTTTGGTCACTCTGATGATGACCCTATAGGCATGTGTCCAGGCTTCCAAAACAATCTTTTACATGAGGAAAATGGCTAAGTTCTTCCCCTGCAAAGCACATTTTTAGAATAATGTTGCAAGATGACAGTGGTGCACAGTGCGGAAATCCTTGATTTATGTAGGCTACTATAAGCCTAGCTCGTAGAATTTCCACATGTTGCTATATAGGCAGGGTGTGGTGGCATTTGAAGCTAAGAAAAGGAAGAAGTTTCACAAGTTTCTAGAAGGAGAATCTTCTGGAATGTGAGGTGGCATCCATATGGTTGTGATCTTACTAGATTCTCTAATTTGGTGGGATCATTCTCATCCTAGTAACCACTTCATCTTCTCCTATATAATAATGGATTTCTCATGGAAAAGGTTAAGAAATATTGAGCAAAGAATTGTTGAAAGAATACGCTGAAGACTATGTGAAGAATCCTGATACAATTGATACTTGAGGACTCCATTTTTCAATCAAGTTTTGTGGACCATATTCATACAAATTCAGAGAAAGTGTATGTGTGTGTTGGAACAAAGGACCACTGAAAGGGAACTTGCAACATCAAGGAAATTTGGTTGTATGTTCCACTTTTACTCAATATGATACGGTGACATGTTTCTTTCCCATAAAATCATAAGTGTTGTATCACATGACTCCTTGATCACATGTTTAAGTCTCCATTGAATCTACAATTGTTTCTTTCACTTTGGTTGGTTTGTGTCATTGCAGATCTGATCTCACAAGAGAACTAGAGCGAAGTAGGAGACAAAAGAGATATTAGGAAGCGATATCTAAAGGTATGTCATATATCCCTTCTTTGGTAGTAAATTCAATGGTAGCAACTTAGGGAAAGCGTCATGTCCTATCTTGTTTTGTTCTATATCCAAGTGGATCTAGAGAGATTATTTTATGTCTGCATTCACCGATTTATCCAATAACAAGGTGTCCCAATGAGATTTTGTGGCATGTATGAGGTTGTTTCTTGAAGAGGGATTGTAGGTGTAACCGTCATGGTACTTTGAAAATGGAAAGGTAATACAAATCTTGTTGAACTCATTACTTTTCCTGAAGTGGTAGTAGTGTTGATTGTTTGTCCAGCAGAATGGCTAGTGTACTGACTCAATGGTCCTACATCCGCACTGGTGGTGACGCATGTATGTGGAGGGTTAAAGAGTGGTTGGTTAAAATTAAATTTTTCATAAATATCACGACCCAATGGAGTTCTCCGTATAGAAGGAACATGAGTTTGATGTGGATCTACCATTTTAGTAGAGCGGACAGGGGTAGTAAAGTCTTCATTGATTTGGTTGTTCGGGTTCCATGTCATGTTGTTCATATGGCCTTGATGGTAGCCTAGGATAATATTCAACTACGATGTTTCATGAGGATTATACTTGGAGAAGGAGTGGATCGTGAGGGTTTTTAAAAGTTGGGTTTGTAGGAGGGGTAGGACCTTTCTGAACTACTACTATAGCTCCCTCGGGATTTTCGATCAAAGGATTAGCAACACTCCTAGTGTCCGAATAGTTTTCAACCTCTTCACACTAAGTTTCTTTAGGTGAGTTAGGAGGTATGGTTTCATATCCTTTCGGAGGAAACCCTTGCAACCTACATGATATAAAAATACCTTTATCATCCACAATACTAATTTTAAGGACAACTAGGGTGAACAAACAACATTCGCTAAAAAATCTAGAAAACCAACAAGCAAAATAATAACTTCTCCCAATGAACATACTAGTTGGTGATGAAATCCAACATCACTTGAACAAAGTGAGAAGGGGATAGGATTGAGAGGGTGGATCAGTTACGTTGGTGGCCCACTTAATGGAATTACGCCTTGGTGCAAGTTCCCTCATGGTTTTACCTGTGGGTTACCCTTCAAGGAGCCTGAGTGAGTTTGACCAGCATCTAATCCAAGTACAACAAAGACTTCTCTTCATCGTCACCTCATGTAAAGACCCTAAATATTATGGACACTAAGGTTACCAACTCGTATTCAGCCTCTGGGTGGCTACAATCGAAAGTCAGGTCCAAACGTATGGGCATGATATCAAGTCTAAAATTCTTCAAGAGAACTGAGGACAAATGGATCGATAAACTCCTGAGGACCCTGAACGTGTTCAAAATTCACGAAGCTTAGAGACCAAATAAAAATAGTTGATTCTCAAGAATAACCCCCAATATACAATGTTTCCACTATGATTGGTTAAGCCTCAGAGAATCTTCATTTATCTCTCGCACGTGACCTCATGTTTAACCCTTGTGTGAGAGGGGGATCCCATCTATGCTTATACAAAGGTTGGATTTTGTCTACCTATCACAAGATCCTATGTTTGTCTTGAATTCTTTTTAGAGTTATGCTCACAGCCTATTCCAAAGATCTATCCCTAGTCTACTATTGGTGTAAATATCTAAAAAGAAAAGYTTCTAGTTCAATTTTACTTAGAGMTTATTTTCTTGGTTGTTTGTTACGCAAGGGTGAATGATAGTGAAATTGATGATGTTTTGAGACTCRACTACACAAGAAGGTAAAAAGAATGATATGAAAATTTTCTTTCCAATGAACTTCTAGTTACGGGAGGGAGAAGAGTTTTTTTCCTTTTGTCACTAACAAACACTCAAAAAAAAAAGAAAAAAATTTGTGTTATTAGTTCCCAAAAAAGAATTCACACAATTGCCAAATTATAAGAAATACAAACCTTTCAATATCTATAACCAATGCATATAAATCCTTCTTTGTTTAATTTTAGATGAAAACTATGATGTTCGCCTAATGCTTCATTATTTTACTAATAATGAAAAAGTTCACTATGAGGATTGAAAAAAGTATGAAGCAAAAGAGCATACAAACAAAGATACTCTCCACGAGAAACAAGAGACCAAAAGAAAAACAAATATCAAATTGTTCAATCAAAGATTCAAAAAGACTAAGAAATCAAAAAGTCATACTTTATAGACTTCAAGAATTGAGTAAGAGATAAAAGATAAAGAAATCTATAGACCTGCGATCAACAATATTTCCTGTGAGTTCCTATAATCAATCAAATAATCGAGAAGAGTGGAAAAAAGGAAACCAAATCCGAGAGAGAAAGGGTTGATTTTGCAATCAAGAAAGAAAACATAAACTCAATAAAGACTAAAAAGAATGAAGGAAAACAATTTTATAATCAAACAGAAGCCAATATCAGACAGAAGAAGCTCTGAGTTAGAGAAGAAGATCCAAAGACTAGACCCATCAAGAAACAAAATTGAAATTTTCCCTAGAAAGATGAAATCAACGTTCTGTTAACCAAGAAACCAAAGTGCTACAGCGCTCCCTAGAAGGGTCTACGGGAGCATTGATCAAGAAAAAACACCTTGGTTTGAACTGCAGGGGAGTGCTAGTTCTAAAAAAAGTTTGATAAAGACTCAAAAGGCTCAATAACTCAGGAAATTTCAGTAAAAGGATCTGTAAGACAACTAGCAAAGACAAGGAAGATGAAATCTTCAAACCAAATCAGCAAGTAGGATCTAAGGATAGGAAAAAGTCTTGTACAAACCAAGGGAAGAACAACTAAAAGTTCATTCCCCAGTGGAGTCACCAATTTTTTGTACAAAAATATTCCCCTAAGGATAGGTGAACTTTCCCTTGGATTACAAACCCCTCTACCAAGATAGAAAATTACATTTGGACACTACCATTCCTATAGATTCATTTTGTCTATCGAAAAAGAGAGAAGGAGGGGAAGTATGATGTACCTCATTTATGACGTTTTTCCAAGCTTATCCAATCCACGAGCTCCAATCAGAACCTGCAATGGACAACAAGAAACAAACGATTATATTATACTCTAATGGATTAGACAAAATCAATTTATCTATGAAAATTAAGAGAACCATAGACAAGCACATGTAAACACATACTTGAAGAAAATAGGCCAAGTATATTAATGAGAACTTAAAATGGAAACTTAAAATCTTCAGATGATGATGCAGTAGCCTCTCCAAGTCCTCCTCGACCAACCCTTGCTCAAAATATCCACAATCAAAATAACAAGGCTTTGTTGATTTCTCCTCCTTTTCATCATGGAAATGCCTCCATTTATAGGCTTTGAGAGGCTCAACTACCTTGAGTGTATTTGGAATTGGTTGATGATATGGCTCCATTAGTTGTTATATCTTCCTTATATGCAACCCTGAAGTCAGATTCGAGCCAAACTAACCCAATCCATCCATAGTTGTCTTTAGAGGAAAGTGGGATTTCCTCCAAGATTCCCTCAACCAACTCAGTGCTCCCTTAAAGTGAACAATAGAGCGTTGTAATGCCCCCTTAAGATGTAAAAGGAGTGCTATCACTCCCTATGTATGAGAAGGGGAGAACTGATCTTCCAAAATGTCACCAACGTGAGTAATTCCCCATGTGCTTGTCCCGACTGTCAGATGATGGGGATTCTTCTTGTAACATGTTTTACGAGTTGTAGCAAGTGTTTTTATGGTGACATTCGAGATGCAACACTTAGGAAAAGTGAATGTGACACTTGCGACACTTGCTAAAATAAAAGTGTGATACTTGTGACACGTATGACACTTGTGACAATGAAAGTGAGACACTTACGACACTTTCAAAGTGAGGAATTTTGATGTGTAACAATATTGTCGTCACTTGAGAGTATTAGATTGTTCAGTAACTCTAATAGTTCATCAATTCGAGCCATTTAAAGACTGATGTAAACCTCAAATGGTTTCTTGCAACACCACCCTTTAACAACCAGACTCTACAATGCAAACTTAGCAAATGGAGGGTGTTGTCTTCTACCAAAAATGCACCTGTTTACAGTGTAATTCAAATTGATTTCAAAAAATGCACAAGTAAAATTACAAAAAGACTATTTGCAAATATACCTTGATTCTGGAGTTGAAATGATATTTAGGATTGAATGTGGTGTTTGATGTCAAGTGGAACTTCCTGCAAGCTATGTTGACGTGCTCTGGAACCCCTTCTTGGAAGGTAGATTGTTCTCAAAAGTGATCATTTTCCCGGTTTCCAAAAATTATCACTACATGTTAACCACTATATTTTCACCTTTGAAAATCTTGAGGGTTAAGAGTCAGCATGCACTTTTTTTGTTGGAATTTTGTGATTCTCCCAAAGTTTAGTGCTTGTGTTGAGTCAGAGGTTGGTTTCCATCAGAGATAGGTACATGTTCGGTACATGGTTTTTTTTATTTCATAGTTAGAGCTATCTTCTTTTCCTTTTCATTTGAGATAGATGTCTACATATAGTAGGCATCCCTACTTTTTAGGATACAGTGTATGAGAGACCTAGTTGACATTCTTGAGCATTTTTTAGCATACATGGTTGGTCCTTGCATGATTTCAGGCCCGATGACACTTTTTTAGGCAAGATGTAAGAACTTTCTATTTTTAAGAGATTGAGCTCCAGGCCTCAAATTGAGATTTTGAGTGTGCAGTGTTGATCCTTGAGACATTTTGAGTCTTTTGGGCCTTTTCCAGGTGACATGCATGATATGTCTATTTTTAGTAGGTGGAGCATCAGGGCTCGCATGTCGATTATGATCGTGGATTTGGAATCCTCTTGGAAAGTTGACTCCGATGAGTATGATATCATTCACATGCAAGCATATTCTATTTTAAGTAGTGTCTATTTTTATATAGTTGACACATTGCGGTGTTCTCCTATTCATCCTAGATGTTTTTGACAGTTTCCTAAAATTTAGGAGCCAGACCCTCTTTTTAGCAGTTTATATTTATAGCAAGGGTGGTTGGCTCTAGAGGTGACTAGAGAATAATACAAAGAGAAGTTTCAAATGAGAAGACGGGCCAAGGAGATGTATATCAACATATAGAACATGAAGAAGAACAATTAGAGCGTGTGACTTTTGAAGAGAGGATGCTCAGGGCTCTAAAAGGGAGAAATGAGGGGATCAAAATGGAAGTTTCAGAATATGCAATGAGTCTTCAACCAAAGGAGTTAATAGATTTGTTGAACGCCATAGAAATTCTTTTTGAATGGAGTCGATGACGGAGGAAAAGAAGGTGAAATTTGCATGCACCAACTTGAAGGGTCACACCATGATCTAGTGGGATCATATGCAGAAAGACAGAGAAAAAAAAGGAAAAGAAAAAATTAGGACCTGGAGAAAGATAGAAAAAAGTTGCAAGAAATAGTTTTCCTCCAGAGTATGCCTAGAAACTTTTTCATAGATTTCAGAACTTAAAGCAAAACATGTCCACTGTGGAGGAACTCACAAATGATTTTTATCATTTTTCCATTCGTGTGGATCACCAGGAAACTAATGAGAAACTGGATACAATATATGTCAATTGTTTTAAAGTTTCTATTCAAGATGAATTTAGCATGCATAGGGTTCGCAATGTGGAAGAGGCATACCAATTAGCCTTAAAGGTCAAGGAAAAACAAAATCAACA
>JASDQU010504541.1:35741-50908 GCA_032191745.1 Picea mariana | reverse complement strand
CAAAGCATCACAAAAGTTCTCAAGACTGGGTTTTTGATAAGCTTCCCTTAGAGCCTCTTGCATGGCATAAAAGGTAGATACAAACACAAAATATGCACTACCTAGATTAGAATGAATAAGATATATGTAACGATCTTCGTCTATCTTTATCTTACATTCTTCACATAAAGTTCTGAGTGTTTCAAACTTAGATAGATAGTCTTCAATGAAGAAAAATCACTTGGACTTAAAGTTAGTACTCGATTTTCCAACTATTGTGATCGAATAATATTGTGTTTACCAAACACAGATTCAATCTTTTCCCAAGCTTCTTTGGGTTTATCAATTGATTGAAAGTGAAACCTTAAATTAGGAGAGATGGACATTCTTATTAATCCACGTGCTCCATCATTCCTATTATCTCATTTGGATTTCTTATCAACATCAGTGGGTCTTGTTTCCTTTCCCAAGGTAATCCAGTACAAGCCTTTACTTCTTAATAAATCCTCCATATGAGATTTCCATTGGAAGTAGTTGGTGCTGGTAAGTAAGAGATTACTTGTAGAAGCTATATTAAATATGAAAATAATACAGATTTAAAAACTAAAACTGATGATCTGAATGGAAAGAGCTCGAAAAGTTATGCGGTTTTAAAAAAACAGCACTGAAAATAGACTTCGGATGTGAGAGTTATGCCCTTTTAAAAAAAAGGCATAAACGGTAACCAAGGGACCACGTGGTAGTGTAAGTTGCTTTATGAAGTGACCCACTTTTATAAAGAGAAGTGGGGCTCACTTTTACAAAGAAAAGCTACATGCAAAATAAATAACTCTAAAATAAAATATCAAAGCTACTTATAATGATTCACTTTTATACTTGAAGTGAAATACATTTTACAATTTTAGCATGAATTTTTTCAAAAAAAGTAACAAAAGAGATATTTGAACTCAAAACCTCTTACTTAATAAGGCAAATTTTAACCAAATGGTCTAGCAAAACATATTGTAATGTTCATAAGGAGGATTGGGGTTGTTGTTGTTGTTGTTGAAGACGGCCTTGGAAAGCGTACAAAAAAAAAAATCTTTTCACACAAGAAAAAAATTTCGCTTCTCGATGACAACAAGGGTTAGATCCCGGTTAGCGTACCCGGAAGATGCACCTTTTCCTATCTGTTTCTGATTTGCTGAGATCACACAGGGCGCGAGGAAAAGAGCATACACAGATCTAAAAGAGTAGAAACTTGGAAATAAAAAAATACAAAACCAAAATACTTCTCTGCAAAAAATTTTAAAAATGTGTATTCAAACTTTATACTTCCGGATCTGACTGTAATGGTTGTATCTTGGGAAAAAAAAAACCTTTTCTAGTGAAACGAAAAGTGTTCATGAATGAAACGATTGCTTTGGACACAATGGAATAGTCCTCTCAGTCCATAAATGTACGGAAATGAAATAAAATGGAGATGAGGCAACTCGTCTTCACGATCTGGATCTACAACAGGAGCGGGTCTTCAAACAGGCTCTGATACCATGTTTGACAACACATGTATTCCAGCAAAGGACGAACACCTTCAGTAACCACTCACATAACCAGATCAAAGATCAACACACCGATGTTTTCACGTGGTATAAACCCTACGGGGAAACATCCACGGCTCCAGCCAACGTGACCACTTGGAGTAGTTTATTAATGCAAAGAGAAAGATTACAGAGGGATTTTACAAGAGAGTTTCTCACAATCGATCATCGGCAAATGACCCTCCATGCTCTTTAAATAGAGATCATGGACCAATCGGGTGCTAAGCCACAGATCAATGGCCTTTAAGATCGATGAGAGTATGAACCGTCAGATCACTCTATGTCGGGAACATATCATGACCGTCGGATTTCCTAACTACAAATGCATACTAAATAAACACACTAGAAAACACACTTTTACCTAACGACACAATAGACCAAGTAGATATTAACTAACTCCTAAGTGTCTAAAGTGTCTAAATATCCTAACAATTAATCTTCCATTTACTTGCATGAAGAAAGAAATAATAATAATAAAAAAACACTTCTTTTGTTGCTAACTCAAGCGATCATTTATATGTTTGCGATAAAAATTACATTTCGAAGATAAACATTTTTCCTTTTTTTTTTGTTGACATGAGCAAGTTTTGTGCCATTTGTATTTCCTTTCATAATCCAAAACAACAATATGCTTTTGATATTTCCTATTAATCTTAGGACCATTTTGGAAAAATAATAAAAATCTTAATAATATAAAATATTAAATATGAGGAGATATTAGACAATTTTTTCCTTGAAACTTCTTCAATGATTCTTCTATATTACATCAAAATGGCTTTGCTAAGTGAATGATATTTTGTCTTCTTCATCGTGTAACATAAATACAATAATTTATACTATGTAAGCTCGTAGAGCAAGTGCATAGCNTTTTTTTTTTGTTGACATGAGCAAGTTTTGTGCCATTTGTATTTCCTTTCATAATCCAAAACAACAATATGCTTTTGATATTTCCTATTAATCTTAGGACCATTTTGGAAAAATAATAAAAATCTTAATATTATAAAATATCAAATATGAGGAGATATTAGACAATTTTTTCCTTGAAACTTCTTCAATGATTCTTCTATATTACATCAAAATGGCTTTGCTAAGTGAATGATATTTTGTCTTCTTCATCGTGAAACATAAAAATACAATAATTTATACTATGTAAGCTCGTAGAGCAAGTGCATAGCAGGAGTTATGAGAAACAATGCAAATCAAAAGGGTTGTCATATTTTTGTTTGACATTTCTTTTAGGATTTCATAATGATGTGTTTTCTAGATTTTCAATTTCAACCACCAATCAATTGAATCGTAGCACTCATTCAATGTTTGCAATATCATAATCAAGGCATGTCCTTTTTACTTATTTTGCTTTGCATTGACAAACAAGAGCCAATTACATAGATCCATAAACAAGAAGGTAATTAGTTAATAGAAAATTGATTCAACAAGATTGTTGTTTAGTGCACAACATAAAATGGAAGGAATCACATTATTTTCATTCATATGAAATGGGTATGAAGTGAAGCAAATCACTCTTGGAATGATGATAGAAATCACAACTTTTATTTGCTTTTTCTTTATATGGTGATTTCCCAATTAATCATCACATATCAAATCTAATAAGCATCAAGAGGGATCTAAAAGAATTCTAAGGACAAACCCATCACTGCTTAAAAAATGAAGTTAAGATGAATTTATGTTGGGTTCTTTTATTATATAATCTTATTATTAGATTTTGATAACCCCTAGGGGTGTAGATGAGTGGGCAATAAGGTGCACTATTCATACACTCCTTCTGACGTCACTGGTTCAAACCTTGCCTAGTCCATGTGCCATGTTTGGGGGGTGTGTGGTGCACTTGGAGGTTATAGTGGTAACGATCAAAATTGACCCCATGTCATGTAAGTACGAGCCCTCCCTGGTTGTCAATTCCGCCAATCAAAATTTTGATAGAAATGGTTATAGATTGTATTAAAAAAGGGTTGTGGCCAAACTGAACAACTTGATAATACAAAATTTATGAAGGATGAATACAACTTGTAAAGATTTCCTCCTTTTGGCAAAGAGATCAGAGGAGGGAGTCCAACAATTTTTTCTCCAATAACTCATTTTTACATTTATGGGTACAATAAATAATTCTTAGAAATTGCTTGCATAGTAAAATGCATAAACAATACATAATTATTGCTTTTGAGGAGTTCTCCATGGCTTAAATAGGGTAGAGTCCATAGTTATCTTATGACCTAAGGAGATATTTGATTCTGCCTCTTTTTCTCTTCATTCTCCACTTGTTTTCCTTCCCCTTGTTAGCGCAAGGGGAGGAACCTTTCTTCAAGATTTCAATGAAAGAAGGAGATTTAGATGTTACATACAAGTGCACAAGCTACACTGAGGGTTTAGCGAGAGGGTGAAGATCCCCTCCATCCTCCTCTTCCATCTCTACATCCTCCTCATCCTTTGAATCTTTTGTTGCTTCCTCTTCTTCATCATTTTCCTCCTCTACTTCCTCTTCTTTATTTCTTGCTTGTTTTTCTAAAGGAGTTGTTGTTCTTGCCTCAAATGGGACCTCTTCTGCATTCTTTGATACAGTACTCTCTAGTTACACTTGGACCTCAGATGATACCACTCCAACTTTATGTCTAAAATGTTCTTTGATAGATTTGCCTCGACCCTTTCCGCTTACACTTCCTCTAAATCCTCATTCAATGAACCAAGAATACAAGAAGAAAATGTACAATAATAAGAATATTTCCCCAAAAGAGAAATAATAGAATATTTTACAAAATATATGAGTTGATAATGTGAAACCTCACTGTTTAACAATTGAGATTGATATTGCTTCCAAGTAAGGCAACAAGGTTAAAAATGGGAATTGCTTTCAACTAAGATAGAAAGTGAAAAAATGGAGACTGTTTCCTACTAGAGAAAAAGTTAAAAAATGGAGATTGAAGTTTAATAAGATTCATTTCTAAAGTGTATAAATAAAAGAAAGGAGATTGATGGAAAAATATTAAAATTTCTCACACAAAAATAAATTATAAATAAATATTAAAATTTCCCTACGAGAAACAATAAAAGAGAAATATTTAAATTTCAATTTTCCAACGAAAACATTAAAATACAAATATTATCAAATGTTGATAGAACTATTGGTTTTGATGGGCCTCGTTCAGCGTGATGCCCCTGGTTCTAAATCCATTGCTATTAGGAGGAGACACAAAAAAATCCAGCCATGATAATGGTTGTTGTCCCGTTACAGATACACTAGCGAACAAAAGTAAAAATAAAAGACAGATATTGAAATTTCAAGTTTCCAATGAAAAAACAATATAAAAACAAATATTAAAATTTCAATTTCCCAACGAAAACAATTAAAAACATTTGGACCATTTCTTGATTTGTGAGTGTCATCCTTGCACAAGGGCCATGCATGCTAATTTTCTCTGTATCGTTCCAATTTTATTAGATGTCTCCAAATAGACAACCAACTTATCTGTCAACTTTGTAAATTTTTTCTGATGGAAGAAATCGCGGGAAACCTTCTCAGTACTTACCCACATTTTATCATGCTAATCTTCTCTGCATCATTCCAATTTTATCAGATGTCTTCGAAGAGATCGTCAATCCTGATTACAGAGCATCACCCTGAGTGCCATCCTTGCACAAGGGCCATGCATGCTAATTTTCTTTGTATCATTCCAATTTTATCAGATGTCTCCAAAGAGACAACCAACTTATCTGTCAACTTTGTATTTTTTTTCTAACAGAAGAAATCGTGGGAAACCTTCTAAGTACTTCCCCACATTTCATCATGCTAATATTCTCGGTATCATACCTATTTTATCGGATGTCTTCGAATAGACCGTCAGCCCTAATTACAGAGCCTCACCCAGAGGGGATCAAGAGATTCAAACCACACATTTCATGGATGGTAAACAGGTTAAACATGGTAAATAGAATAAGTCGTCGGCCTTGATTACGGAGCCTCACCCCAAGGGGATTAAGAGAGTCGAACCCCACATTTCATGGATGGTAAATGGGGTAAACATGGTAAAAGGAGTAAGCGGTCGGCCTTGATTACGGAGCCTCGCCCCGAGGGGATCAAGAGAGTCGAACCCATGACCTCCCCAATTGATCACTAGGGAGAGATCTCAAGTCTAGCTCAAGACCACTTAAGCTAACCCTCTGGGCTAACTTATCTATCAACTTCGTATATTAAAAGTGTATGTCTATTTCACATTGAGGATGTGGGAATAAATTGCAACGGTCGATGCCCTCCATCTTTGTGTGTGTTAAATGGTGACAACAAATTCTCAGGATTAGGATTTCAGATCCTATAATCCAGCATTGGTTGTAACCAATAAGACCAAGTTAGAATTTAGTTATGAGTGCATTCAATAATCAATTTATAATGTACATTGATATAATTATGTAAGCCCGTAGAGGCAAAAATGAGAGGAGTGAGTGAATTGTTGTAATCTCCATGACCTGAATAATAAGACAATTGGTACCTCTGATTGGTGGACGTAGCCCAACGTTTGGGTGAACCACGTGAAATCTCTGTCTTTTATTTCTACGTGACTGTGTTTGTCTTATGATATTTTTGTTTCCGCATTTACGAGTATAACAAATAGTATCATAGGTGAGGAGGCCACAAACTTGAAGAGTTGCTCGCTGGAAGAGGCTGCATTGAGATCGCTATGTTGGAGAGGCTGCGTGGGTTGTTGGAAGGGAGCATTGTTTTCTGCATCGACGCTGGGGGCTCTTCATGAAGGGAGCGTCGTTTCATTAGTGGACTTATGATTTTTTTCGGGAATCATTTCAGCGCTGGCTGTGTTAGGGAAGGGAGCACTGCATATGAATTTCAACGCTAGCCTGTATAGCGCTGGCCTGTATAAGGAAGGGAGCATCGATCCCTAGTGTGCACATGGTAGAAATCAAGTTTTTGCAAAGTATATGAAAGGTTGACTTTTTTTATTATTAAAAGTTGAAGGATCGACCTTGTCGTGAGGTGGATGTTTAAAACAATTTAAAAAGGTTGGAGGAATTAAAGTAAAGTAAAGGTGAATTCTTATTAAAAAGATGAATTATATTAAAAATTTGTATGCATAAATTCAAGTGGCTGGATGTTTTTTTTAAAAGGTGAATCTTTTTAATAAAAGGTGAGGATTAGTGAAAAGGTCTCTTATTATACCTTCTTTTGTTTTTGGAGTTTACACCATTATTCCTCCGCATAATTTTTTAAATAGCATTGGTTATTACAAGCAGTGGTGTTTTTTTTTTTGGAATGCTTCCTCTAATGAAAAAGATGTAGAGTGCTAAGTTCGAAATTGAGAAATTCAATGGCAAGAACAATTTCGAGATCTGGAAGGTTAAGATGCATGATCTGCTCGTGCAACAAGGCGTGGTGAAGGTGCTTTTGGGAATAGCAAAGCAACCTGCGACCATAACAAATGATGACAGGGATGAGATGGATGCAAGAGCATTGAGTGCCATACGTCTGTGTTTGGCCGACGATGTACTGTTCAACATTGTTACAGAGAAGACAACAATCGGTTTGTGGTCAAAGCTGAAAATCATGTACATGACTAAATCCTTGACGAACATGATCTTCCTGAAAAGACAATTGTACAGTTTGCGCATGAAGGAAGGTACGAAGATAGCTGATCATTTAAATACTTTTAATACTCTCTTAGTCCAGTTGACTAGCATGGGAGTGAAATTCGAATATGAAGATAAGACAATTACATTATTGTGTTCTTTGCCTGCGTCATGGGATCACTTTGTTACCTCTATTAGTTTCAGTTCAACAGAAAGTATTGAGTTTGATGATATTGTTAGAGCTTTACTGTCTGAGGAAACAAGGAAGAAATCTAATGTAGAAACATCTACATCTGAGGTGACGATGGTTAGAGGTAGACCTAAAGAAAGAGGACACAGTCAGAGGGATTTCTCTCGATCAAAGTTGAAGGGAAAAAAGAGAAAGCTTAAATGCTGGCTTTGTGGAAAATCTGGACACCTGAATAAGGATTGTTGGAAGCGACAACAAGCCTCCAAAGAAGAACCTCCAAAAGAGACGAAGGAAGCAAATGCAATTGAAATAGGTTCAACAACAGGTTCAAGTATGACTGATGAAGTTTTATCAATTAGTATTGGTTCACGTCATGATAAAAAATGGTTATTAGATTCTGGTGCTTCAAATCACATGTGTCTTCATAGACATTGGTTTGTTACTTACCAGTCTATAGATGATGGAATTGTTTACATGGGAAATGACATATCATGTAAAGTTGTGGGAATTGGTAGCATTCGAATTAAGATGTTTGACGGAACTGTTAAAATATTAACTGATGTAAGACATGTACCTGAGCTTAGGAAGAACCTAATTTCTTTGGGAGTCTTAGATACTGGAGGATAGATGAGTATTGTTCAAGGTGGAGTTATGAATGTTTACAAAAGAATTCTACTGGTTATGAAAGTGAAGAAGGTTGGTAACATGTTCCTATTAAAAGGAAGAGCCGAGTCAGATCATGCGAAAGTGGTATCTGAAAAAGGCAATGATTATGTTTGACTGTGACATCAACGGTTGGGTCACATGAACGAACAAGGATTAAAGGTATTAATTGATCGCAAGTTACTTCCTATTCTAAAGTCTTTAAAGTTAGATTTCTGCAAGCACTGTATTTATGGAAAACATAATAGACGGAGATTTAAAACTGGAAGACACACCAGTGAAGGAATCATTGATTATATTCGTTCTGATGTTTGGGGACCATCCCCTGCTTATTCATATGGAGGATCATCATATTTTGTAACTTTTATAGATGATTTAGCTAGGAAGGTGTGGATCTATATGTTGAAAAGAAAGGATGATGTGTTTACTGTTTTCAAGAAGTTTAGAGCTTTGGTAGAAAAAAGCATTGGTAGATCCATGAAATGTTTAAGAACTGATAATGGTGGTGAATTTACGTCAATGGAATTTGAAAACTATTGCAAAGAATTTGGGATCGATAGGCATAAAACCACTGTCTATACTCCTCAACAAAACTGAGTTGTTGAACGCATGAACAAGACTCTTCTAGAGAGAGCAAGGAGTATGCTGAGTAACGCCAACTTGCAACAGGAACTGTGGGCAGAAGCAGTAACTACAACTTGTTAGGGATGATTTTAAGGATGGGAATTTATTTTAAAATGTAGAAACCTTGACGAATCTTACTAATCCTTCATATGCCAAATATAAATGTTTGGTGATATTTTTGTAAAAACATTCAAATTTTTAAGGATTTTAAATAGTTTGTATAAAATTTTGGCGATTTTTAAGGTAAAATAATTTTATCCTATAGAATTTGGGCGAATCATTTTTAGAATAGCGAATCTTTCTTTTGGAAAAACCATGGAAAATTATCCCATGAGCGAAATTTAGCCCCTAAAATCATCCCTGCAACTTGTTATCTGGTGAATCGATCACCATCAACAACAATAGAGTGAAAGATTCCTGAAGAGGTATGGAAAGGTCATCCTTGTAATTATTCTAATCTTAAAGTTTTTGGTTGTGATGCCTATGCTCTAATTCTGAAACATCAACGTTCTAAATTAGATCCAAAATAAAAAACGCTTATCTTTGTTGGATATGGTGATGATATTAAGGGGTATAGGTTGTGGGATCCTACTTCCCACAAGATCACCAATAACAGAGATGTAATATTTGATGAATCATCTCTCATCAAATCAGATGTAGATGTTCAAATGAAATGGGAAAAAGTATATAAGTATCAACAGATTCAGTTTGAAACTAATGAAGGTGAACATGAACAAGTTTAAGAAGATGTTCATGAAGAGTCTCCTGTAGCAGAGGAAGACATGGTTGATGATGACAGTCAACAGATTGTGAATGAGCTACAAACTTCCCTAAGGAGGTCTACACTGGTCAGAAATCCTCTAAGAAGGTACAATGATTTTGTTTCATCAGTTTCGTTAAGTACTAATGATGATGAATCTTCGTGCTATCAAGAAGCTATGAAGGGTTCTAACAATGATAAATGGAAAGAAGCAATGAAGGATGAAATGAAGACATTAGAGAGGAATGCTACATGGGACCTGGTAGAACTTCCAAGAGACAGAAAAACTATAGGTTGCAAATGGGTCTACAAGCTGAAGAAGGGTGTTGATGATAAGGTGGAAAGGTACAAAGCAAGGCTGGTTGTGAAAGGATATTCTCAGAAAGAAGGTATTGAATTTCATGAGATTTTTTCACCGGTTGTTAAGTTTGTTTCAATTTGAATTGTGTTAGCATTAGTTGCGTCACTTGATTTGGAGTTGGAGCAGCTAGATGTTAAGACTACTTTCTTACATGGAGATTTGGATGAGGAAATTTACATGGAACAACCGGAAGGATTCGTTCAGAATCGCAACAAGAAATTTGTTTGCAGGCTCAATAAATCATTGTATGGTCTGAGGCAGTTGCCCAGACAATGGTACAAGAAATTTGACTCTTTCATGGTGAGCCAGAATTATACAAGGAGTGAGTATGATCATTGTGCCTACTTTAAGAAATTGAATAATGGCATATTCATTATCTTAGTATTGTATGTTGATGATATGCTTTTAGCAAGCAAAAACATAACTGAGATCAACAGGTTAAAGGCTCAGATGGCTAGGATGTTCGATATGAAAGATCTAGGAGCAACAAGGCAGATTTTGGGCATGGAGATATTCAGAGACAAGAGGAATGGTAAGCTTTGGTTGTCACAACAGAAGAATGTTGAGAAGATACTTTTGAGGTTTGGTATGAACGATGTGAAACCAGTTTCAGTCCCTTTAGCTTCCCATTTTAAGCTTTCTTCAAGTTTATGTCCTAGTACAAAAGAAGAAAATGAATATATGTCTCGAATACCATATCCAAATGCAGTAGGAAGTTTAATGTACGCGATGGTTAGTACAAGGCCATAAATTTCACATGCAGTTGGGGTTGTCAGCAGGTATATGGCAAATCTAGGTAGAGAGCACTGGGCAGCATTGAAATGGGTGCTTCGGTATTTGAGGGGCACAAGTGATTATTATATCACCTATAACATTGGTTGTGAATCAGTCTGTGGATATGTTGATTCTGATTTTGCAGAGGATTTGGACAAAAGAAGGTCGACTTCAGGGTATGTCTTTACTCTTGCAGGTGGAGCTATTAGTTGGATGTCAAAGCTACAAAACATTGTTGCTTTATCCACTACATAAGCAGAATACGTAGCTGCTTCACATGCTTGCAAAGAGGAAGTTTGGTTGAAAGGTTTGTTTGGTGAGTTTGGAAGAATGCAGGACAAAGTAAAGTTACTTTGTGATAGTCAAAGTGTTATTCACTTGGCTAAAAATCCAGCCTACCACAATAAAACAAAACATATACCTATCAAGTACCATTTGTAAGACAGGTCATTGATGAACGTGGAGTCTCTCTTGAGAAAGTGCATACAAAAGAGAACTCTGCAGACATGTTCACAAAATCAGTACTGTTAGAGAAGCTATGATGGTGCTTGGCTTCTTTTGGCTTGTGAAAAAGATGATGAATGAAAGAAGGAGCAAGGTATCAGGTTAATTGTTGTCAAGGTGGAGATTGTTAAACGATGACAACAAATTCCCAGGATTAGGATTTCAAATCCTATAATCCAGCGTTGGTTGTAACCAATAAGACCAAGTTAGAATTTAGTTATGAGCGCATTCAATAATCAGTTTCTAATGTACATTGATATAATTTATGTAAGCTCGTAGAGGCAGACATGAGAGGAGTGAGTGAGTTGTTGTAATCTCCATGAGCTGAATAATAAGACAACTGATACCTCTGCTTGGTGGATGTAGCCACATGAAATCTCTGTCCTTTATTTCTGCGTGACTGTGTTTGCCTTATAATATTTGTGTTTCCGCATTTACAAGTATAATAGTGTGTGTGTATCTATTCTATTACCCAACTAGCACATCGCATTAACAATAACAGCAAGCAAGCACGGAGGCAGCCCATGTTTGCTTCTAACTCTTAATATTCATTCGTTTGTTTAAGGGAGTGCAACGAATCGGTTGAAAAAAATAGGGGGAATTTAGTATTATCATGAACGAAACTCCGACATTTTGTGGTTTGCAAGTTACACGGACAACGTTTATAGTCGAAAGGTTAGGATAATTACCACGACCTCTTGCAACGAGAGCATTGGTAGTCCAACGGTTGGCTTAATAGGCTCTTATTCTATTTATGGAACTTAAAATACTAATCTGCGTTTGTAGTCCAACGGTTAGGATAATTGCCTTCCAAGCAATAGACCCGGGTTCGACTCCCGGCAGACGCATTTTTTTTTCGTGTAAGGGATTTCAGCTTTTGTCCTCTTTTAAAGACATTTAAAACCCAGGATTTCCGCAACCTCTAAATTCCTTGAAAAGCAAGAATTCCGTTGCCGGCATTTGAACCCGGGTCTCTCATTGTTTTGTTTTGTTTAAGGAATTTCAGCTTTTGTCCTCTTTTAAGGACATTTAAAACCCAGGACTTCCGCAACCTGTTAATTTCTTGAAAAGGATTTATAAAAAGCAAAAATTCCGTTGCCGGGACTTGAACCCGGGTCTCTCGGGTGAGAGCCGAGTATCCTAACCAACTAGACTACAACGGAATTGATAGTAACGCAGTAAACTAGTTATATCGTATTTGATTCAGAGACAGACCATCACTGTATTCTATATATTTTCCAAAAGTCAAATCTAATCTTTGCATTTTATTGCTAATCTGATATCTCCAATCTTCGCTATTAAATTAATGAAGTGTTGATTCCATGATGGAGTAAGTGGCAGTGTTGATTCTATTTCTTTGTTTGGACTTTTGAATATTTATTTTGTAACAAGCACATAAATCAGCCACTGATTTATGACTGATAATTCACCATTTCTACTCAGAATCGATTGCAATGTAAATGAAATTATACCATATAATATAATTATTATAATTGCGAGATATTTTTCTACTAAAAAAAAGTGGCAGCTGAATTGCAATACACTGGCTTGATGGTTCCTTCACTAGTACTTACAGCAATCTCATAAATGTAATCCTTCACCTCCAATATGAATATCATGTCCTTGCAGCAATCAAATACGTCACTAGTTCGATCCTCATAAGGTGATCAAATGTGAAAGGTTCATTTTAAGTTTAGTGATAAGGGTATATAATTACGTAGTGTTTTCACAATAAAAAGTTTTTAGAAAAATCACATTTTAATTGACAATAATAAATTAAGCTCTCACTTCACAGAAAAATATCTTAAATAAAATATTATATTTTTAATTAAATTTATTTTTAATAAAAAAATTAGTAAAAACTATATTGCTTACAATTATAACAATTTCAAATAAATATTTAGTGAAATTTGATTGTATCATTGATTATTATAATAACTTTTATTTTATTTTTTTTAAATTATTTAAATATATAAACAAAATTAAATCATAGATAGGAGTTTACAGAGCCCGGCTGAATGATCACATTGAGCTTATTTATCTTTATAAATAAAAAAGCCTAGATTTTCTTCATAATTTCATAGACATCTTATAAAAAATAGAAGAATCAAAATTGGGTTGCCAGACTACATAGAGCATGGTTGACAGCTGATAAAGCCGACCAATTTTCTGCATGTTTAGCTGGGTGGGTGGCTGATTATTGATTTTCACTGGGTTCTTCCAAGTTTTACTCCTTATGGGTGCTCTCTTTTCCCGAACGATCAACCTTGAGTTGTCAAATGAATTTAATTGGAAGCTTTAGCCTTGGTAGTCATTGCACTCTCAGGTGCTCTAGTCTTTAGTTGCAGGACTAGGTAGAGGAGGCTGATAATACTAGTACCAAAGTAAAGGACCCAAGACGTTGCACCCTAAAACCAACTTCCGGATTGGTATTCAAATTTCTTGATTATTTCATTATATTTGTTAACCTTCCAAGTAGGAGTTTCCATGTCTACCTCGACACTCCATGTTTCTCACATCTCTTCCCTGGTGGGCTTGATGTTGCTGACAAGTAAAAAGGAAAATGCAGATTGGGATGTGGGAGCCTATGACGGGTTCAATTTTGATCCCTGCCTCCGACCTTGTGGTTAACAACCACACGCTCTAACCAACTGAGCCATTCCAACTACTGCTCATCCAGATAGACACAATTATTTGAATTGTTAATACAAATACTGTAATATCGCCTCAACCCAGATAACATAGTCAGCTGCGCAAATTTTGACATGGAAGTGACCAAATATTTTCTCGTTTTGAGAAGGCAGGTCAACATAGAGTATTGGCTTGAGAGGAACTGGTTTTATCAAGAAAACATCAATGAAGCAATCAAGGAGAATTACTTGTAGGGGCTAGGAAAAAGCACAGATGATGGAGATTTCTTCCTTGAAGAGTCCTGTGAATTTATTTATTGAGAAATAGCCATCCAATTTGGATTTCTTATTTTGAAAAAATTAAAATGTAAAATTATATAAAAATTGAAAACAACAATTCAAACTTCAAATCAATGACACATTAAGTGGTGGTTTCCAACAAGGTGTTTGCACATGTTCACTTAATATCTTTGAAGGAAACCATGTGGTTTTAGATACATGTTTTCTATTCTCCTTTCCCTCTTCGTCCTCATCCATTAATAGCACAAACTTTGATAGAATCTAAAACTCCTTATCCATTAATAAGACAAACTTTGATAGAGTATTGAATGTCAAGTTAGAACATTTGGTTTTGGATGCATTTTTTCTATTCTCCTTTCCCTCCTCGTCCTCATCCATTAAAAGCACAAACTTTGATAGAATCTAAAACTCTTCATCCATTAATAATAAGACAAATTTTGGTAGAGCATTGAATATCGAGCTAAAAAATATTTATGGAGGTTAGATTCCATATGAAAGGTGGTCTGAGTGAACGAAGTGTATTCAAGTAATATGTTTCACCTATATGAAACCAAACCTATATGAAACCAAAATCTCTTACCAGTTGTTGGGCTTATAACTCATTGGTAGAGCATTTGACATCATTATAACTCATAATTCATTGGTAAAGCATTTGACTGCAGATCAAAAGGTCCAAGAAGTCACTGGTTCGAACCCGGTTGGACCCTCTATTTAAACTGGTTTCAGAATCTATTCATCAAGATAACCGACACTAGTTGTCTGATGAATAGTATCCTACAGATCCCGCTTACCAAATAGTATCATGGTTTTGGTTGAGATGTTTAAGGGACATAAAACAATATTATAACATGTGGTGTTGGAGTGGAAAAGAGTTGAAATAAAAATACTGAAGAAAGATGCTCATGTTATTGTTGGCAACTCGGTTCCAGGTATCAACAAGTTTTCTTCTTATTATTAAGAAATATACTAATACGATAATCAAATCAAACATGGATATTGAAGCTTGATGCTGTGAGCGACACCAGCTTGAAAATTCCAAATAAAAATTTGGAAATTTTATTTGGTTTCATATCTAAGCCATTTTCATATATCAATGGTTTTTGTTATGTTTGAACTTAAGATTTACATTCTCTTAATGTTAAGATTCAAAGATGCATCAATGTCATCTTTGAATTAGCATCCGTTCTTTAACATTTTTTTTGTTATGAAACGTTTT
>JASDQU010504541.1:25204-35691 GCA_032191745.1 Picea mariana | reverse complement strand
ACATGGTGAGCCAGAATTATACAAGGAGTGAGTATGATCATTGTGTCTACTTTAAGAAATTGAATAATGGCATATTCATTATCTTAGTATTGTATATTGATGATATGCTTTTAGCAAGCAAAAACATAACTGAAATCAATAGGTTAAAGGCTTAGATGGCTAGGATGTTCGACATGAAAGATCTAGGAGCAACAAGGCAGATTTTGGGCATGGAGATATTCAAAGACGAGAGGAACGGTAAGCTTTGGTTGTCACAACAGAAGTATGTTGAAAATATACTTTTGAGGTTTGGTATGAACGATGTGAAACCAGTTTCAATCCCTTTAGCTTCCCATTTTAAACTTTCTTCAAGTTTATGTCCTAGTACAAAAGAAAAAAATGAATATATGTCTTGAATACAATATCCTAATGTAGTAGGAAGTTTAATGTATGTGATGGTTAGTACAAGGCCATAAATTTCACATGCAGTTGGGGTTGTCAGCAGGTACATGGAAAACCCAGGTAGAGAGCACTGGGTAGTAGTGAAATGGGTGCTTCGGTATTTGAGGGGCACAAGTGATTATTATATCACCTATAACATTGGTTGTGAATCAGTCTGTGGATATGTTGATTCTGATTTTGCAGGTGATTTGGACAAAAGAAGGTCGACTTCAGGGTATGTCTTTACTCTTGCAGGTGGAGCTATTAGTTGGATGTCAAAGCTACAAAACATTGTTGCTTTATCCACTACATAAGCAGAATACGTAGTTGCTTCACATGCTTGCAAAGAGGCAGTTTGGTTGAAAGGTTTGTTTGGTGAGTTTGGAAGAATGCAGGACAAAGTAAAGTTACTTTGTGATAGTCAAAGTGTTATTCACTTGGCTAAAAATCCAACCTACCACAGTAAAACAAAACATATACCTATCAAGTACCATTTTGTAAGACAGGTCATTGATGAACGTGGAGTCTCTCTTGAGAAAGTGCATACAAAAGAGAACTCCGCAAACATGTTCACAAAATCAGCACTGTTAGAGAAGCTACGATGGTGCTTGGCTTCTTTTGGCTTGCGGAAAAGGTGATGAACGAAAGGAGGAGCAAGGTATTAGGTTAGTTGTCAAGGTGGAGATTGCTAAACGATGACAACAAATTCCCAGGATTAGGATTTTAGATCCTATAATCCAACATTGGTTGTAACCAATAAGACCAAGTTAGAATTTAGTTATGAGCGCATTCAATAATCAGTTTCTAATGTACATTGATATAATTTATGTAAGCCCATAGAGGCAGACATGAGAGGAGTGAGTGAGTTGTTGTAATCTCCATGACCTGAATAATAAGACAACCGATACCTCTGCTTGGTGAATGTAGCTTGGTGAATGTAGCCCAACATTTGGGTGAACCACGTGAAATCTCTGTCACTTATTTCTACGTGACTGTGTTTGCCTTATGATATTTGTGTTTCCGCATTTACGAGTATAATAGTGTGTGTGTATCTGTTCTATTACCCAACTACCACATCGCATTAACAATAACAAGAAGCAAGCACGGAGGCAGCCCATGTTTGCTTCTAACTCTTAATATTCATTCGTTTGTTTGAGGGAGTGCAACGAATCGGTTGAAAAAAATAAGGAGAATTTAGTATTATCATGAACGAAACTCCGACATTTTGTGGTTTGCAAGTTACACGGACAACGTTTATAGTCGAACGGTTAGGATAATTACCACGCCCTCTTGCAGCGAGAGTATTGGTGGTCCAACAGTTGGCTTGATAGGTTTTTATTTTAATTATGGCAAATTAAATACTAAGAGGCGTTTGTAGTCCAACGGTTAGGATAATTGCCTTCCAAGCAATAGACCCGGGTTCGACTCCCGGCAGACGCATTGTCCTCTGTGTAGGGGATTTCAGCTTTTGTTCTCTTTTAAAGACATTTAAAACCCAGGACTTCCGCAACCTCTAAATTCCTTGAAAAGCAAAAATTCCGTTGCCGCGATTTGAACCCGGGTCTTTCATTGTTTTGTTTTGTTTAAGGAATTTCAGCTTTTGTCCTCTTTTAAAGACATTTAAAACCCAGGACTTCCGCAACCTCTAAATTCCTTGAAAAAACCTTATAAAAAGCAAAAATTCCGTTGCCGGGACTTGAACCCGGGTCTCTCGGGTGAGAGCCGAGTATCCTAACCAACTAGACTACAACGGAATTGATAGTAATGAAGTAAACTATATTAATATCGTATTTGACCCAGACACAGAACCATCACTGTACTCTATATATTTTCCAAAAGTCAAATCTGATCTTTGCATTTTATTGCTAATCTGATATCTCCAATCTTCGCTATTAAATTAATGAAGTGTTGATTCCATGATGGAGTAAGTGGCAGTGTTGATTCCATTTCTTTGTTTGGACTTTTGAATATTTATTTTGTAACAAGCACATAAATCAGCCACTGATTTATGACTGATAATTCACCATTTCTACTCAGAATCGATTGCAATGTAAATGAAATTATACCATATAATATAATTTCGAGATATTTTTCACCTGGAAAAAAGTGACAGCTGAATTGCAATACACTGGCTTGATGGTTCCTTCACTAGTACTTACAGCAATCTCATAAATGTAATCCTTCACCTCCAATATGAATATCATGTCCTTTCAGCAATCAAATACGTCACTAGTTCGATCCTCATGAGGTGATCAAATGTGAAAGGTTCATTCTAAGTTTAGTGATAAGGATATATAATTATGTAGTCCTTTCACAATAAAAAGTTTTTAGAAAAATCACATTTCAATTGACAATAATAAATTAAGTTCACACTTTATAAAAAAATATCTTAAATAAAATATTACATTTTCAATTAAATTTATTTTTAATAAAGAAATTAATAAAAACTATATTGCTTACAATTATAACAACTTTCAATAAATATTTAGTAACATTTGACTATTATTGATTATTATAATAACTTTTATTTTTTTTTTAAATTTATTTAAATATATAAACAAAATTAAATCATAGATAGGAGTTTACAGAGCCAGGCTGAATGATCATATTGAGCTTATTTATCTTTATAAATAAAAAAGCCTACATTTTCTTCATAATTTCATATTTTCTTCATAATTTCATAGACATCTTATAAAAATTAGAAGAATCAAAATTGGGAATAGAAGAATCAAAATTGGGTTGCCAGACTACATAGAGCATGGTTGACAGCTGATAAAGCCGACCAATTTTCTGTATGTTTAGCTGGGTGGGTGGCTGATTATTGATTGTCACTGGGCTCTTCCAAGTTTTACTCCTTATGGGTGCTCTCTTTTCCCGAACGATCAACCTTGAGTTGTCAAATGAATTTGATTGGAAGCTTTAGCCTTGGTAGTCATTGCACTCTCAGGTGCTCTAGTCTTTAATTGCAGGACTAGGTAGAGGAGGCTGATAATACTAGTACCAAAGTAAAGGACCCAAGACGTTACACCCTAACACCAACTTCCGGATTGGTATTCAAATTTCTTGATTATTTCATTATATTTGTTAACCTTCCAAGTAGGAGTTTCCATGTCTACCTCGACACTCCATGTTTCTCACATCTCTTCCCTGGTGGGCTTGATGCTGGTGGGCTTGATGTTGCTGACAAGTAAAAAGGAAAATGCAGTTTGGGATGTGGGAGCCTATGACGGGTTCAATTTTGATCCCTGCCTCCGACCTTGTGGTTAACAACCACACGCTCTAACCAACTGAGCCATTCCAACTACTGCTCATCCAGATAGACAGAATTATTTGAATTGTTAATACAAATACTGTAATATAGCCTCAACCCAGATAAGAGAGTCAGCTGAGCAAATTTTGACATGGAGGTGACCAAATATTTTCTCGTTTTGAGAAGGCAGTTTTGAGAAGGCAGGTCAACATAGAGTATTGCCTGAGAGGAACTGGTTTTATCAAGAAAACATCAATGAAGCAATCAAGGAGAATGACTTGTATGGGCTAGGAAAAAGCACAGATGATGGAGATTTCTTCCTTGAAGAGTCCTGTGAATTTATTTATTGAGAAATAGTCATCCAATTTGGATTTCTTATTTTGAAAAAATTAAAATGTAAAATTATATAAAAATTGAAAACAACAATTCAAACTTCAAATCAATGACACATTAAGTGGTTTCCAACAAGGTGTTTGCACATGTTAACTTAATATCTTTGAAGGAAACCATTTGGTTTTAGATGCATTTTTTCTATTCTCCTTTCCCTCCTGGTCCTCATACATTAATAAATAGCACAAACTTTGATAGAATCTAAAACTCCTTATCCATTAAGGAGACAAACATTGATAGAGTATTGAATGTCAAGTTAGAACATTTGGTTTTGAATGTATTTTTTCTATTCTCCTTTCTCTCCTCGTCTTCATCCATTAAAAGCACAAACTTTGATAGAATCTAAAACTCCTCATCCATTAATAAGACAAACTTTGGTAGAGTATTGAATATCGAACTAGAAAATATTTATGGAGGTTAGATTCCATATGAAAGGTGGTCGAGTGAACGAGGTGTATTCAAATAATACGTTTCACCTATATGAAACCAAAATCTCTTACCAGTGGTTGGACCTATAACTCAGTGATAGAGCATTTGACACCACTATAAATCATTAGTAGAGCATTTGACTGCAGATCAAAAGGTCCAAGAAGTCACTGGTTCGAACCCGGTTAGACCCTCTATTTAAACTGGTTTCAGAATCTATTCATCAAGATAACCGACACTAGTTGTCTGATGAATAGTATCCTACAGATCCCGCTTACCAAATAGTATCATGGTTTTGGTTGAGATGTTTAAGGGACATAAAACAATATTATAACATGTGGTGTTGGAGTGGAAAAGAATTAAAAAACTGAAGAAAGATGCTCATGTTATTGTTGGCAACTCGGTTCCAGGTAAAAAAAGGAAAGAATATATATCAACATAAGAAATATACTAATACGATAATCAAATCAAACATGGATATTGAAGCTTGATGCTGTGAGCGACACCAGCTTGAGAATTCCAAATAAAAAATTTGGAAATTTTATTTGGTTTCATATCTAAGCCATTTTCATATATCAATGGTTTTTGTTATGTTTGAACTTAAGATTTACATTCTCTTAATGTTAAGATTCAAAGATGCATCAATGTCATCTTTGAATTAGCATCCGTTCTTTAACATTTTTTTTGTTATGAAACGTTTTTCATAACATGGGCTTATAACACTGGCAATATAGATGAGAGCAAAGGTCAGTTGATACATTCTTCTGCATGGCTAAGTTTGTCACACATTTCCATTGTGAAACTGGTGGTGTCTTGATGTGGTTGTTTGCATGCTGGGCATGATCGCTGCACCACCAAGACGACTTGCATGCTGGCCATGTTACAATTTGGTGGTTGCACTGCCATGAATCTGATGCATTGGCATCTCCTAAAATATTTTTTCGATCACTCGACATCAGGTTCTAAATTCTTGATGCTTGGGAGAAGACCACCCACCCATCTTGAACCTGTGGTTGAAGATCCAGTTGAAGGTTGCATTGCAAGTCACCCACCAACTTGATATCTAGCTTGAAAATCATTTGAAGTATTCATTTTAGATCTAGAAATTGTAGACCTGACCAAAGATCCAACCTAGGAATTCGTTCAAACTTTAATTCTGGATTAATTCCATTGTTGACCTTTATATGAGTTTATCATTCGTGGGCTACTGACCATCTCACTTTCTTTGCAATGAAAAACTTTATACCTATCAAAAGAACCTACAAGGAGATTTGGATAGGATGAACTTTAATTGGTCAGATTTGACATTAGCACCCATTTGCACTTAGAATTGATTCTGCTTGGTATGAACTGCGCTTAGGTATAGGAGTTGGGACTCGATGTGTTTGAACAAAAGAATCCACCGAGCCTTCCCTTTTCTACATGCATGTTGGTTTGTTGGACCATAGTTGTGGTTTTCAACTTTGAAGATCACACTGAGTATTTTGATCATGTGAAAATCACAAAAATATGATAGCTGAAATATTCCTTTGGATTATGAACCCTTCAACTTGTATCCGTATCTATATCTATAAATAGACGATAAATTCAAACTAGAGGTTGTTTCATTGTTCACACATCTTTGCTAATAAAATAAAATTGAAATTATGAGTTGTTTGGTTGTACAATGATAAATGAAATGAAAGCAAAACTATGAGTTGGTAGGCTATGCAGTTTTTCACATAATCAAAATACCCAGTATGATCTTCAAGGTTGAAAACCACAACTATATCTCCCATTCCCTAATTACTCAAATATTTTCTTTAATATCTTGAAAGTTATTTTTGAAAACTGAATTCAAATCCAACAAAAGTTTTGTTTTTGGAGAATTATTTCTCTCTTGTTGTTTCTTTTGCATATCATATGTTTGCATGTAATTTTTAATACTATTTAAAGCTAAAACAATGTATCTAACTAGAAAAAATTTCTAAATTAATTGGTCTATTCCACCATCTCATATTAAAAAAACTTTGAACCTTAAAGCCCATCTTGTAGTTGATGACCCTTTTTGTGGGCTAAAACTAGCTATACTTGTGAAAAGAATATGTTAAATATGAACATCTTGGGTTATGTACATTGACTATTATGAATGATCGATTTTTGAGTTATATGATATTCTTTTTAGTTTATGATTTTGATGAATTCATGCATTCTTGATTCTTGTGCTAATCATTTGTACAAGCGTATCGAATCCTAAGGGTGATCTCCATCAACTTGTAGATGAGATAAAAGGATGATCATGCTCCTTCTCCAACCTCTAAAGGAGCCAAGCATTCAATTGCTCAAGTCACCAAACCAACAAGATCCTAATCATATTTTTTATTGAAGGAATTTGAATTAAGGAGGAAAATTTGGTCCTTGAAACAAAGATCCATGATTTTATGGATCCTAGAGACAAGTGCCCTTCAATAAAGGATTCATTGAAGGGGTGATTTGTGATTTTTAATATAAATAGGAGATAGGATGGAGTAAGAGCTAGTTAGTCTTTCTTTTGACATAAGTACTCTCATAGAGTTCTAACGAATTCGAAATGTTAAAGAACATTCTGTTGTTATAAAGTAATTCTTGAATGAAGTTTTTAGATCTTGAACACTTATTGATTTTACTAAAGGTCCTTGTAGAGACCTTGAGTAGGGCCCACTCAAAGCTATACAAGGAACCCTCTTTGTTGCTATGTTTTTATTTTTGCAAAAGCTTATAGTTTCTTATAACAATTTCATGCAAGTTATTACAACAACTTCATTTTCTTCATATCATTTCATTTTAGCCAATTTGATTATGCAAAATTACTTTATGTCTATTGCGCTACAACCCTTTAATTTATGATGTTTAGTATCTCATATTGTCTCATGAAATCTAAAATGGTCATTAACTAATGTTCTTGGCAAATTGTGTAATCTTATGAATTCCAAAAGGACCAACATTATAATCCATCAATGCAGGAGGCATTGAAGCATTCTCCAAAATGATTGGAAGAGTAACCAATTAGAGAAATTCAAAACAGACAATCATGGTAAATCTCCTAAGTCAATGACAAAAACACAATTGTAGAGAATTGGATCAAAACAAGTGCTTCATTTAAGCGCAACATAACCAAACTACTACCACATATGTAAAGATTATATAGATCTCAATTCTCCCCCCCTCTCTCTTTTTATAAATATTTTTTTTTTCGTCTTTTTCATGTTAGAAAATCTTAAAAAGGAAGAAAAGAATGCAATAATACAATGGAAGAGAAGAGTGTCACATTTATGCCCAAAGGGGTTGGATCTAATGGTGGAAAGCGAGGAGTTTTTCACCATTGGGAAAGGTCAATTCATATGAGGGATTTACCTGGAGCCATGGGGGCACCTTGAGGTAGTGGTCAAACATGTAGTTGCACCAAAAAATACTATATTAAAATGGTATCGTGACCCATGCACACATAAGTGGATCAAATCCTACCCCCATGTCCTTTAAATTTTAAGTCCCCATGGTGTAGAACAGTCAATGAGGGAGTGCGTTGTTAAGGCACTCCGTAAGTGAAGTCATCGGTTTGAAACCTCTGGGAACATCTCAAATCCAACCATGTTAAGGGCTGCTGCGGTCCAGGCCGGGTGCGATCCCCGGGTGATTTTTACGGCTTAGATGTCCCTAGGTCATGGCATCTCAGCCACAGACCAATCCCATAAGTCAGGGATATTTAGCTAACAAAAAAAAGAGTGTCACATTTATAGGAAATAATTCTCAGCGACTAGGGTCAAATAACTAACAAAGAAGACATAAGACAAACTAATTAACTTCCTAGATTTAGTTATGATAACAAATATGAAAGAGACGAAGGTAAATTCATGGAGGTGGGTATAACACTTTCGTGACAATCGGATCTCCAAAATTCTGAAAGACATTTTTTCGGCTGAAAGATATTTTTTTTCAGCCAAAATATGTTTCGACCGAACCTTTGAACGTCAAATCGAACGGTACAGTGAAGACGCCTCGATTTTCGTGTAGAATTTTAGCCAGACATATTTTTTTCATCCAGTAACCTCTTTTCGGCCGAAAGAAATTTCGGTCGAAAATATATTTCAACCGAAAGAATATTTCGTCCGAAATATACTTTCGACTAACATATTTGTTCGGACGAAATATCTTTTCGGTCGAACTATTCTTTCGGCCGAAAACATGTTTATATATTTACTGCACATCGTGACTGTTACGCTTTTCTGAACTCTTAGCGAGTGTTAGTGAGTGATAGCTCTTGGCGCGGACGTGTTTGGCGAGCGGTGGAAGCTCTTGGTGTGGTCGTGCTGGCGGGCGGTCCTGCGGGCGGATGGGTGATCGAAGCTGCAGGTAAGCCTAAACTTAAGGTTTAAATTTAAATTTTGTAATTTTGTAATTTAATTGATTTAAATTTCCTATTGTCCCTGTGACTTGGCCATGGGGGGTGAGCCCTGTGGCCAAGCCGTGGGCGTGGCCATGGCTTGGTCATAGGGCTCGCCCCCTGCGGCCAAGTCACGAGGACAATACGAAATCGTGTGTGTTTTGGGGAAATACCGTATTTTTATGCTACCAACCCCTACGCCTTAGTTGTAGATGGAACTGTCTTGATCTCATCTCCTCTATCTTACAGAGGATATCCCTAGATTCAGAATTGTGAGTTCCGTTGTTAGAACTTATCTTTGATTGATCACCTGTTCATTGCCATATCAATGTCGACCTCTGTATGAAGTTACTGTATGTTTCCCTTAAGGCCAGAACCCAAAATGTAAAATTCCTCCAATTTAAAAATAGTTCACCCTTAAAATTGCTTATATAACCCAAGAGTCTTAATGTCAATCTTATAATTATGGTCTGGATTGATTGATCTCCTTGTAGTTATTTTATTTGGACATGTAAGATGACTTAAATAGTCTTTACATATTACTTGTATATAATCTGCTTTAATCCTTTTAAATGGAATATGTATAGTAGAGTGAGTCACTACATAATATTGTTGTGATATGATCTCTTATGGTCTTATGTATGGATAGGACGGTCGGTATGAGCTCTTATTAGTATTTAATTACATAGTATATTTTTATATTTATGTTAGTTTTATATTTGTTAATTAGTATTAATTTCTTGGTACAGTGTAACATTTATATTTATGTTAATTTTAGATTTGTTAATTAATATTTAGATTTTATATTTGCTATGTGCACATTTGTTTTGGTCTAGTTTAGATTTAAAGACAATATTTTTTGGCTGGTTATAGTTTTGGTCTATTATGCAACCATATAATTTATTAAGTGGTTTAATTCAAATAAATTTATGCATAGAAATAGATTTCGATATCTTGGTTATATGCAAATATTATCCAACGAAAATCATCTTTCTCTTTTTAATAAACAGTTAGATCTAACTACATTGAATTATAAAGCATTTACTGCCACTAAAAACAAATTATACATCTAATTACAAGAATTATACAACATTTATTGTCACTAAAAACAAATTATACATCGAAGTTCAACTATTGCATTGCAAATTGCAATCTTAGATTAATTACATTGCTCTGAATCTATCATTCAAAATTACAATTTAAACAACTAAAACTAACATGGAGTGATTCTTAGTCAATTAGATTTATACATATACAAAATCATTTGATAATTTGAGTGCCTAACAAATATACATATTCATTTGATCATTTGAGTGTCCAACAACTATACATATAATTGTTGCACATTACTGTCTATCTTATAATTTATAATGGAATATTTGTGAAATATACATACAATGGAATATTTTTAAAACATATATATTTAATTTTTTTTAATAAATTTAAAAATAAAATAAGAAGACAATTTAAAAATTACATGTTTATACGTTCAAATTATACACACAAACAATAAATTTATAAACAATATGGATTTACTTAAAAATGTGAATTTGATATAGACATTAATAAATAATTTATAAAGAATATGGATTTAGTGAATTT
>JASDQU010504541.1:0-12176 GCA_032191745.1 Picea mariana | reverse complement strand
TAGTGTAATCAGTAGTTCATAATCAAATACATTACTCATATCAGGAAGTTGTACTCATAGTTAGTTTTGTACTAATTTCCATATTCAAGTAATGGTAATAAGATAATCTAATCCACAATAAAAGGTAATAAGCTAAGCTAACCCGCAATCAATCATGAAGACGAAGAAGAATCTGTTTGCTCAAAGAGGGGAAAAAAACACAAAATTAGACGATCATTAGACAAGCTCATGATGCCCACTCAAGATTGAAACTGCCTTAGCATTTTCATCATTTTCAACAGTCCTTGAGCGCATGCTACTTGGTACGGGGCTCCATTAATTGACAAGCACCCCATTCGGGAAAGCCTGAGAAGAGTCCCCAACTTTATAATAATTCATGTCCTCTTCCGCAATCTGGGTACATTCCTGTAGCAAATTTGTAGCAAATAATTCTTGTAGAAAATTTGGGTACATTACAGGTTATGCAATTGTCTTCCTATTGCAATGGAAAGGAAATGGACCTTGGGGATCTTGACCTAAAGTCCATTTCTTATTCCTATTAGCATCAAGAATTGAATTCAATCGTTGAGCAATAGGCTCAAATTCTGAAGGACTCACTAGTTCATAATAAAATTCTTAGCAACCCAACAACAAAAATAAAATGTATGCCCTTTGTTACTTCTACAATAATTAAATCCTCTTCATCTGCTCAACCTAAAAAACCTAAAGAAAAAAGAAAAAGAGCTTGGCAAAGAAACAAAAAACTTCTTAAATATCTAGGAGAGTTTTTGGTTAACTTAGGCCACCTTACCTTGATAAAAGATAAGTTGCTACCCAACCCCCCACATTCCTCATGAAGGTCATCTCTTGGAATATCAAAGGCCTTAATTGTAAAACCAGGCACAAGCTTTTAGCCAAAACCAAGCACGGGCTCAGTCTTAGTTTTTTTTCTTTCACACTACCTCAAAGAGGTACTACCCTCTCATAGAGCCTCAGGACCTGATCATACTTTCAGGAAATTTTTCAAGATCCTTAATATGGAACAATGTCTGGAGCACTCCATCCACTTTATGTCCTTTCCACTTGTACTTTTGGAGCATTCCATCAACTTTATGTCCTAATATGTGCTCGTCTAAATATTGTTTCCATTTTTTGTGGATTTACCAAGGTTATTTGTGCTAATAGTAAGAAACCAAAATATATTTGAAATGGGCATGGGTAGTGGAGTTATGCATCTCCCTATTATAATTGTGTCTAACATAAAGAACATTTCTATTATTTTTGTCTTATTTTTTATTTTTCTTCATAATTTTTGTTGGTCAATGTTGGAGATATTAATCGTACTTGTCTTGTGATTAAATTTTCATGAATTTCCAAAGGATAGATATTGAGGCAAGATGTCGAGACGGGAGTCTCCAAACATTCCTCGCAAACACTCTAGTCTCTCCCAAGAAGGAAGAAGATAAACCCCTTCTTCGACTGAGACTCTGAGTGATCAATGACAATCTCGTCAGAGGAGATTATCAAATGAGTCTGTGAATAGATCAACTCCATAATGTGCTCGAGAAAGTGCTATGGATGCAACCTTCTTATATAGTTTGCACATTGATACTCATACACCTGAGAATGTAGGGAATACCTCGGGACAAGAGGCTAGGAATGCAATCGAGGAAAATTTGGAATCAATTTTTTATGGTGTTGATGTTGGTTTGAACCGTCAATGAGCAAAAGACAATTATCGAGCCATATTTGTTTATAAAATAGATGCAGAGTTAGATACCATGTCAGTAGAAGATATTAAGGAGTGTTGGCCCTTGGTTATGTATTAAGGAATAAAACAAAGATTAAGGAAGAAAGACAAAGTACGAAGTGCACAGAAGACACACAAACCGAGGAAGGGTCGAAGTGGTTAAAGAAGCAAAAAAGAGGGAGATAAGTAAAGGAAAGCAAGTCGTTGAAAGAGAAGATCAAGGAATATAAAGAAACAAAGAAGATAGATCATGGACAACTCAACAAGCAGAAGAAGATACTAAGGGGTGCTTTGGAGCACCTCCCGGAGAAGAAGGAATAAAAGGTTGGTGAAGCCCTTAAAATACTGGTTATGTGGACCTAGGGTTTTGGATCTAGGGTTTTGGACCTAGGGTTTTGACACCTAGGCTTTAGTCTAAGGTTGTCTAAGAGTCATGAAATGTATAAATAAAGGTCTCGAAGAGTTGAGAGGGTTGGTTGTTGTTGGTGAGATCAATATTGAGAGATAGAAGTGTTTTAGGTTGTAAGACATTCTTGTATTTTGGATCTTTAGCTGGGTGTGAAGATCAACCCTGCAGTTGGGTGTGCAGGGAGGGGAGAAAGAGAGGAAGAGAGAGAGAGAAAAGATATGAAGCTAAGTGTACAGATAGAATTGTATGTTTTCATCTATTATATCAAAAAACACAGTTATGTGGACGTAACCCTAGGGAGAGGGTGAACCACGTAAATCTTGTTGCTTCTTGTGGTTGATGTTGTGTTATTTTCTATCTGTTATGTTGTTAGTGCATGGTTTTTTTCCATATTAAATATAGGAGGCATAAAATAACTTCACAAAGTAAGCATAATAATGCTAAGCATATCTATATTATCTTGCATTGTTTCTTTGTAATCATATTGCACTTCCCCTAGTTGTAGACACATGTCTTGTAACCCCCCTATCGCTACTTCAGGTGAGACTTCATCTGCTGCACAGGTGTTGCCAAAAGGGATAGTAGTTAGGGTTTGTTGGTGCGTTGTTAGAGTTGAAACCTAGGTATGCCCATGTGCCAACAAATGGTTCCGTTTTCCGAGACTGGTATCTTCTTAAGGGAATGTCAAGGTGGTTTCCATCGAAGACAAAGATTTAGAAGTGGATAGAAGAACAAGAAAGGGACTTCACCGAAGCTCAGAACAAGAACCCTAGCATTAGTACAAAAGACTGGTTGGGAAGGTTTATCTTCACTAATGTGCATGATATTTTCTTTGGAGGAGTTCATAAGGAGTTGTACAAGTGGTTAGCCATATTAGCAACACTCAGTTTGAGATCAAATATAGACCACCTATGGTTTGGACAACGACGATAATTAATAAAGTCAAGAGAGTCGATAATGTTGTGTCTAGAGCAGTGGATCTTTGGTTTGATAGCACTATTGGAGGATACATTACTGAGTTTGCTATCAACAAAGTGGAATCATATAGCCAAGCAGAGAGATATTTCTTCAAGGGACCTAGAGGAAAGTTTCTACACTTTTTGAAGCTAAATATTAAGATGTTATTGCACGAGAATAATATCTTGAAGATACAATAAAGCCAATGTTTAAAAATTCAGACAATGATAGTGACACAGAGGATGGATACATGCGCATTGGGAGATCATTCAGAGAGGCTCCTCTTGTGAACCTATTTAAGTAGAGTTACAGACCATTGGCACAAGACGAAGATTTCTACAGTGGATAAGAATCAGGGAGATCAGACGAAGAGTATTCAAAGTTCGCAAGGGAAGAGGAAGTAGACACTGAGGAACTTCGCCGAAATGAACCAGAAACTTCAGGGACTATGCCTACTGTCAAAGTAAGTATTATTACTCCTCCTATTGTTTTAGAAGCATTGAGTAACCAAAGTAACCAAAGTAATCAGAGCACTCAGAGCACTGTTACAAGCAGTTTAGTACATAATCAGTCATGAAACCTAGGAAGATCCATGGCAGAGGAGATGAGGTTACCCATTTTCAGAGGAGATGGATCTAAAGATCCTGACCAACATTGGTTCCTATGCGAAGTTGTATGGAGCATTAAGCAAGTCATCGACAAAGCTGTTAAGAGAGCTCAGTTTAGAACTACCTTGAGGGATCATGCATTGAGCTGGTATATGAAGTTTGTTTCAGGATCTGTACAACCTAAACCATTGAATGAAATTAAGACTGTGTTGAGTGCAGAGTTCAAGAATCCTAAGTCGGAGTCACAATGCATTACATAGTTGAAGGAAATCAAGCAGAGGGTGACTAAACCTGTTTGGGAGTTTGATCAGAGGTTTAAGACCCTGGCATGCCATTTAAGTTTTCATATTCCATATGAACATCATAAGGAATGGTTCATCACTGCCCTCTTGCCACACATAAGAGTTCCTCTGATGCAACAGAAGGTCTCTTCACAGGATGAAACATTAGAGATCGCCATGAAACTAGAAGCATACCCTGTAGGAGAATCCAGTCCAGGTATGAGTCAGATTTTGAATCAATTAACTAGTTTATCTTTACAGGTTGAAGATATGAAGAAGGACAAGGGAAAAGAGAAAAGAGAAGATATATGGTGTATCATATGTAAAGCAGAGGGCCATGACAAAGAGAATTGTCCTTTATTTAATGAATACTTGGCCTTTGGGGCCCCTAACCCCTTGAAGTAGGCTACTTTACCATGGTGTGAGGTATGTAGAAATAGACACCGCCCTGGTGAATGTTATTATATGCATAAATATTTCCAAACACCCACCAATATTTATTGCACATTCTGTAAATTTGTGTGGCACGATGAGAAGGACTCTAAGGCTTGTGACCTCATGCATGAAAGATCAAGGGATACATATAGAATTCAAGGAGAATTACAGTCATAAGGAAATGTTGTGCAATTCAATTCCCCAGGAAGATGAAACTTCAACCCTCACGGTGGATTCATAGGAAGAGGACAAGGAGGATGCATGGGTTGAGGTCAGATTATTTGCTATAACTGCACACAACCAGGTCATTTGGAAAGATATTTACAGAACCCTTGTAATACTTGCATCTATTGTAATTCATTTGACCATGTCATTGAAGACTGTCCTGTACTATTAGAAAAACTTCAGGAAAGATGAGGTGGAAACTAGCAAGTCCAATTAATATCGTCGGAACCTCGCGGTGAGGACCCCATAGTCATTGTTATTACTAGAGGAGGTGCTGTCACAGGAGAAGATAGGGAGACTCCCGGAAAGACTACAGATGGATCAGGGATCAAAAGAGATTCAGAGGAGGCATCATTGTTTGACCCAAGGAAAGAAAAACATACTTTTGAATAAGCACAGAGAGAATTTGTAGGATAACATGCTTCTTCATCTAGGGCACAACCATAAGTAAGAGAATGTGAAATGCCTCCAGCATTTTATCAGTCCGCCCTAGCTAGACAAGGAAAAGAGGTAAGCAAGCTTATGGACTTCTTGTATACTTGTATCAATTTGATTAATAATGAAAAAGTTGTGCAGGAACTACAACACCTGGAAATACAATATGAAATTGGAAGAATAGATCCTCTGCTGAGAAGAGTTGTGAATCAAGTATCTAGGAAAAGGAGAACAAGCAAGGAACTGTACCTTAGTGCTCAGATTGGAGACTACAACGTGGACTATGTGGTCCTCGACTTGGCATCATACGTAAATGTTATGACGAAGCAGACTTGGGCGTTGATGGGAAAACCTAAATTGATTTACTCTCCTATTAGGCTCTGGATGGCTAATCAACAGGGAGTGAGCCCCTTTGGAAGACTAGAGCATGTCCTTGTGGACATCGACAGAGTAAGGACATTTGCAGATTTCGAAGTGATCGAGATTGTTGATAATAGTTGTCCCTATAATGAGTTGTTAGGAATTGATTGGGCTTTCAACAATCTGACTGTTGTTGACCTAAAAAAGAGAAGAATGACATTCAAAGGTAATGGCCTTAAGGTCATTGCACCTCTTGATCCTAATGAAGGATACATATACACAGAACCTATAAGAGAAGAAGACCACGCCTATGAACTAGAGAACATCTATAAACTGACAATAGGACAACAAGATTATATTAACCCTACATTAGATGAAATATAAGTTGGAAAAGTGAGAGTGCATGCTCGTCAGATTTAGAAGAAGCATTGGAAAACTGGCAGAACATAATGTATAAAGTCTCTACGTGGAGGTGTGCCAGATTGACCAAGATAGTTTAGTGGATTGGCACATAAGTAAGTAATCTTCCCACATTTTATGGATTGAATCATTTAGAGACATTTCTAGCTGAATTTGAGAGAATTGTACCAATACAATAGAGGATGTTGGCATTGGATGAATCCTTGAAATCAACACCAACTAGATGGTGGGGAGCTCACAAGAGGAACATCACAGAATGGGTACAATGTCACACCTTATTGACAGTGCGCTTTTCATACCAAGATGAAGGTTGTGAAGTTCTATACCCAGGTCAGAGTTTTCCTAGGGACCACATGTGAAGTTGCGAGGAAGCATGGAACAGAATTCCTAAAGAACAGTGGGTACATAAGTTCATTAACACCTTAGATACTACACCTATCAATTGATATCTTCATGCAGAAATACTATTAGTCACTACAGATTGGTATGGTATGACCCAGAACTTTATAGCTACATTCTTATTTGAAGTCAGTACCCTACAATAGATCAGGATTTACAAATTGTAAGACAAAAGGTCTTTGAGGAGGCACCTAACCTCCCTCTTGACCAAGAAGAAAATGAATGGAATGCGCCTCTTCATCGGTTACAGGGTTGCTATAATATTAATTCTAATGAGGATGATGACTCTAGGGATGTAAACATTTCATAAATTGAAGGTTAGAGAGACATAGAAGGGTCAGGGATTGAATTACCTTTTTTTGGGTAGCCTATTAAAATTAAGAAGGTTAATATTGAAACAGAGAAAGCACCTAAGTTGGAAAATGTTGGAGACTATTGGGATGATGCTACTATTAGTAAGATTACAGAACTATTACATGAGTATCAGGACTTGTTTCCAACCAAGTTCACAGACATGAAGGGAATTAAAGGACCCATGGGAGAAATGAAGACCCCTTTGAGACCAAATGCAAGACCTATCAAGCAGAGATCTTACAGACTTAATCCCAAGTACAAGCATAAAGTTAATATTGAATTAGATAGAATGTTGGAAGCAGGAATCATAGAACCAGTTGAAGAATCTGAATGGATCATCCCTATGGTGGTCCAAGATAAGAAGTTAGGAGAAATCATAATCTGTGTGGATCTAAGGAAATTGAATGATGCATGCTTACATAACCCATTCCCTACACCTTTTACTGATGAAGTTCTAGATAATGTAGGATGACATGAAGTTTATTCATTCACAGATGGATTTTCAGGTTATCACCAGAACATAATTGCTAAGGAGGACATACATAAGACTACATTTGCAATAGAATGGGGTTCTTTTCAGTACACTGTGATGTCATTTGGATTAAAGAATGCACCAACCATCTTTTCTAGGGTGGTGGTTGAAGCATTTAAGGAATTTTTACACAATTTTTTGGAAGCATACTTTGATGATTGGACCGTTTTTAGCCTACTCAAAGACCATATTGAATGTTTGAGATTAATGTTAGATAAGTGTAGGCAATGCCAGATTTCCCTGAATATGAAGAAGGGTATTTTCTTTTCACCTTTTGGAGTGTTGTTAGGACACATTGTGTGTAAGCAGGGGTTGTTGGTAGATCCTTCCAAGATTGCTATCATTGTTGATCTACATCCTCCTACTTCGATTAGACAATTGTGCACTGCATTAGGACACATTGGATACTAAATAAAGTTTATTAAGGGTTATACACAAATAACAACACACATGGAGAAGCTATTAAATAAGGATAGTAAGTTTCAATGGACAAAAGAATGCCAACAGAGATTCGACACATTAAAGCAGAAAATGGTCACTGCGCCTATCTTGATTTTTCCAGATTGGAGTAAGGAGTTCAATGTTCATGTCGATGCTTCGTCCATTGCATTAGGATCAATCTTAGCACAACCAGGAGTAGGAGATATTGACCACCCCATAGCCTTTTCTAGCATAATTTTTTCTACATTTGAAAGGAATTATACTACCACTGAACGAGAAGGCTTAGTTATGGTATATGCGCTATAGAAGTTTAGACACTACTTATTGGGAGGACATTTTAAAATGTTTACTAATCATTATGCATTGAAGTACTTAGTCAACAAGCCAGTGTTGGGGGGAAGAATATGGAGATGGCTACTATTATTCCAGGAGTATGACTTTGAAATTATGATCAATCCACGGAGAATGAATAAGGGACCTGACTTCTTATTTAGGTTAGAACATGGAGAGGAACCTACCAGTCTAAAGGATACACTACTAGATGCACATCTATTGGCCATCATAAAATTCGATGATCACTTCATTGAGATAGTCCATTTCCTATCCACGAGAATGGAACCTCGCGAGTATACAGTTATCTAGAAGAAACAATTGGTAGTCCGCATTATATATTTTCAACCTATAGCTAGACAATTATATAAGATGAGACTAGATGAGATCTTGAGGAGATGCGTTATGGAGGCAGAAATACCATTGATTCTTGTAGAAGCACATGAAGGCATCACAAGAGGACATTATGCAAGGAAAGAAACAACATATAAGGTTCTCAGAGCTGGCCTCTGGTCGCCTACTTTACATAAGGATGCTAAGGAATAATATAGATCCTGCGATGTATGCCAAAGGATCGGGAAGCCTTCTAGAAGGGATGAGATGACTTTAGCACCTCAAATAACTTTACAAGCATTTGAGAAATGGGCTATTGACTTTATGGGACTGATCAACCCACTAGGAAAGTGCATAGGAGATCGATACATTATCACTACTACAGAGTATTTGACCAGATGGGAAGAAGCAAGAGCAGTTAAGGATTATAGTGCAACTACAATTGCGCGGTTCATCTTTGAGGATATCATAACCAGATTTGGATGCATGAAGATCCTTATGAGTAATCAAGGCACACACTTCATCAACAAAACTATTGAAGCCTTGACTCAGGACTTCGAAGTTCACCATCAAAAGAGCACTCCATACCACCCACAGGCGAATGGTACAGTCGAAGCTTTCAATAAGATCTTGGAGATAGTGTTGACTAAGATTTTTAGTTTTAACAAAGATTATTGGGATTTAATAATTCCAGCAGTATTATGGGTTTATAGAATTACTTGCAAAAAGTTAACCACGCAGACCCCCTTTAAGTTAGTTTATGGCTTGGAAGCAGTGGTACCTATGGAATATTTGGTACCTAGTTTGAGAATTGCAACATTTATAGGTATGGATGACATTGGCGTTGTTCAATACAGGCTTGCACATTTGATAAAATTAGAGGAAGACAAGTTCATTGCAGGATTTCATCAGCAGGTACAAAAAGATCGCGAAAAGTCTTACCATGAAAAACATGTCAAGAGGAAAGCATTTAAACAAGGAGATTTGGTACTTTTATATGACAACAAGTTCATGAAACATCCAGGAAAGTTCATAACACATTGGATCGGACCATTCAAAGTTTCCTATGTTATAGAAGGTGGAGCTGCGCAGTTGAAGACTCTTTACAGAGAATGAAATGATGGTTTAGTAAATGGGAGCTGATTGAAGCTCTATTTTGACAACTAGCTGCCTCACAACTCTCACTAAAAGTAAAGAAAGAAGGGTCCAGGTACCAAGTGCAGTTTAAATTGAGTACCAGACACAAAAAAGACTGTTTTCACATGATAGGGAGGGACAGAGAAGAAAGCACAGGCTGCTTCGCGCAGTCTGCGGTCGAAGTAATACAAAAGGCTCAATCTTGCAGTGACTTGGGATGAGTCACAGGTGAGTGATGAAAGCCTGTTGGCCCTTGGTTATGTATTAAGGAAGAAAGCGAAGATTAAGGAAGAAATACAAAGTACGAAGTGCGTGAAAGACACACAAACCGAGGAAGGGTCGAAGTGGTTAAAGAAGTAGAAAAGAAGGAGCAAAGTAAAAGAAAGCAATCTGTTGAAAGAGAAGATCAAGGAAGACAAAGAAACAAAGAAGATAGATCGTGGACAACTCAGCAAGTGGAAGAAGATAATAAGGGGTGTTTTGGAGCACCTCGTGGAGAAGAAGGTAGAACAGGTTGGCGAAACCCTTAAAATATAGGTTATGTGGACCTAGGGTTTTGGATCTAGGGTTTTGACACCTAGGCTTCGGTCTAGGGTTTTCTAAGAGTCATGAAATGTATAAATAAATGTCTAGAAGAGTTGAGAGGGTTGGTTGTTGTTGGTGAGAGCAATATTGAGAGATAGAAGTGTTTTGGGTTGTAAGGCATTCTTGTATTCTGAATCTTTAGCTGGGTGCGAAGATCAACCCTGCAGCTGGGTGCACAGGGAGGGGAGAAAGAGAGGAAGAGAGAGAGAGGATCTGCAACTAAGTGCTTAGATAGAACTATATGTTTTCATCTATTGTATCAAGAAACACAGTTATGTGGACGTAGCCCTAGGGAGAGGGTGAACCACATAAATCTTATTGCTCCTTGTGGTTGATATTGTGTTATTTTTTCTCTGTTATACTATTAATGCATGGTTTTTTTCCCCATTAAAGATAGGAGGCATAAACTAATTTCACGAAGTAAGCATAATATTGTTAATCATATCTAGATTATCTTGTGTTGTTTCTTTGGAATCATCTTGCACTTCCCCTGGTTGTAGACACCTATGTCCTGCGACCCCCCTATCGCTACTTCAGGTGAGACTTCATCTATTGCGCAGGTGTTACCGAAAGGGCCAATAGTTAAGGTTTGTTGGTACGTTGTTAGAGTTGAACCCTGGGTCTGCCTCTGTGCCAACAAAAAGTATGCAAAATTTTGTCGTGATGGTTGGAAGATGGTCATTCAGAATGATGACCCGAACAACAGATTGGTATGTGTTATAGTTAGTAAATATTTGACGCATTTTATGATAGTTTACTTCTAATTCTAGATTTAGATACATATCATTGTATCTATAGAAATAATTGAATTGTTATTGTCATTAATTGCAGTTTGGAGATATGTCAAATGAATCTCCAGTAAATAGGGGACTTGATTCCACAAGTTTAAATTTGGATGGGTTGAATCAAGTATGTGTTTTCTAATATCCACAGATGAGCACTTTAGTTGTCCAATGTCCAATCTTTTGAATAAGATCAACAACATTTATAATTTTGTATAAATATGAACACATAGAATCCTAGATTTAGTTTTTAGTTGTGTTGTTCACAAATCTCTATTCCATCTCCTACTACTTGGGCATGCTTGTCTCAATTCTCATTGGGAGAGTTTGAAGAGGGTGAGATTTCACAGGTATCATTGCATGTGTTAAAATCATTTAAATTTAATGTTTTAAAATCATTTAAATTTAATTTTCAAATTTTCAAATTTAAAATGTGTTATATAGGGTAATGTGGACAAGAGAGTACCTGAGAGTGTGCTTGGGAGGGAGATTGGGATTGAGGAGGAAACAAAGGAAGCACCCATATCTGGGAAGGATGTGTCAATTCATGATGATTGATAAATGTATGTTCATTACACATTATTAAGTTTTAATTTGCTTTTATGTTGGGGTTTTATATAAAAGTGTTCAAGCTTATGTTGAATAAGCTTATATTTTTTACTTTTATCAAATTTTTAGTTTAGTCTTTCTTATTCAATGTTTTAATCAATTATTTTGAAATATATAGAACCTCTATATAAGCTTATCATTGTCTTAAATGGTACATTCAAACTTATTTAAGTTTAGATCATGATGAAGACCTAATTTTGAACTTGAACATTTGATTATTTGAGAAATCCTACATCAGAAAAGGAGAAATTTCTAAATTTTTTTCGATTGCATTCCTTGTCTTTTTTTCCAAGAAAGACGTAGTATGGACATTTGTGTTTTCTACATACAACGAAGTGAATTCCTTCTTGCCAGGGTATTTCCAAACTCTTAACTAAATTGATTACTAACTACAAAAACCAACATTTAAGTAGATTTACAAATAAGATATGCATATGTATATGTGAGCTAGCTCACAGATAATTTCAAAGAGCATTTAATTATATGTAATATGAATACATCCCAAAGATGAAAGATTTAAATGGTTTTTGAAGAATGACTTAATATATGTGCATATTTGTGTTTTTTTGATGTACATGAAAGATTATATGAAAACATCTATTCCACTGCAGAAAGAGGAGATAAATATTTTTCAGAAGAATCGTTTTTAAAATGGAGATTTGTGAACTTTCATAGATATAAGTAATTTCTTGGAAGAATGACTTAATATGGAGATTTATGAGTCCTTTAATTTGAAAGGGCATTATGGAATTTGATTATATGACCACTGCAGAAGAGGAGAGAAGTATTTTACTGCTGAGGAGATTAGTATTTTA
>JASDQU010504540.1:11221-50997 GCA_032191745.1 Picea mariana | reverse complement strand
GGCTGCTCCCCTTGCTTGAACTCTCCTTGGGGCTGCTCCCCCTATCTGAATGCCTTTGATCTTCCTCTGAATAATCTCTCCCCTTTTGAACAAGGGATATCACTCTGATGTAATGCTGAAAATACATCGAACATACTCCCCCTGTGACCATCGCTCCCCCTGGAATTATGCCTCTATGCTCTTTCTTCAAATATAGGTCTCTTTTCTAGGTATGCATCTGATAAATATCTCCTCCTAGAATCATGGGAAGAAGAATGACTCCCCCTAAGGGTATGTCTCTCCCTATCTTCTCTGCAAGATGAACAATATGCTAGCATATGACGATCCTTGGACATGTTCATCTTCATTCAATTTATTCCTGAAAACCCATTTTGTGTCGATCACATTCTCGTCTTCCCGTGAGGGCTTTCACCATAAGGGGACCACGTTGGAGTTCATCCGTTTGTACACCTTATCAATCATGATAAGACAATAATGAGAGCATGGGTCCTCCAACCATTCTTCTAGGATAACTCAATCTGCAAAGCGTCTTCCCGTGAGGGCTTTCACCATAAGGGGACCACTTTGGAGTTCATCCATTTGTGCACCTTATCAATCATGATAAGACAATAATGAGTCATCTATACATTTTTCTAACAATGCATCATATACCAATGGAACTACATCGAACCATCTTCATCATGTATCAATGACAACTCATTGATCCATCTTCATCTATGCATTCTCATTTAGGACAATACATATTATATTACATAAATCATCAATCAATCAATCCTTTGACATCAATCAATCACTTGACATCAATCAATGACATCAATTAATCAAACCATTGGCATCAATGACAACATGATCCAACACAATGCTTGTGAAAAGAATTAATGTTGGTTATCATCATGCAGTTCGTACCTTTGCACGACGAACTGTGATAGGGGATGTAATTTGGACGATATCTTAGTCATTTGCCAGGTGTTGATGTTATCAAATTTGCAAGCAAAGGGCAATGATTTAGAACTGTTCCAAGTGAATGGCATGTTTTTTTCAAGTCCAATAACTATTGTTAGGGCACTATCGAAGTGCAGAAGGCCAGATGTTATGAATTCTCCGAGCAGTCCACAGATAAGCAATGCGGGAGGATGACCTGTGCAGGTTCTTCGCACAAGGCTTAAAAATAGATTGTCTTAAATAGACCAAGTATATTTATGCCGACAGTAGAAGTGTCGAGGCAATCAAGCATGACAATGCCAGACCACAAGAAATATAAGATGGGCATTTTTCAGGTTGTACAGAGGCTTTTGCTATGAACATATGGTCGCACTAGGTGCAATTATGTCTTGCGCATGTCAGCTGTTGGCAGAGGGATATCCTTATTTTCAACTGATTTGCTTTATCTCAAGTTCATTAGGTATAAGTGAATGAAGAAGCTTATGCAAAAGGGATTCATTCTACCCTCTAGATACTCTTCAGTACCTCAATGCTTTTGATAAAGAAAATTGGCAGTTTTATGAGAATGTGTTTAAACTATCAACTCTCTAGTCTTGAATAAGTCACCATAAAAATATCGATGCAATGAGAAAAATCATAGGAGTGTGAATCACAACAAGAGAAAGTTTGTGAGCGGCCAATACCAAACTCCCAAGCCACAATAACATTGTAGATGCCTAAAATGCATGGAGTTACCTTTGGCCCGTGATCTTCACAAGCTCAAAATAAAAAATTTGGATAGTGTAAGTGGTGTGACTATATCTCAATATCAATTTGAGAAGTGATTGCCACTGAGTTAAAATTAAAAGTAAGGATGTGCCCAAAATAACTTTTACCACTATAGATGGACATAATGTGTTCTTTCAACTTCTTGGTGATGCTCTCTAACCTTACAAATGTTCCAACCACATTCAAGATTAATGAATAACCTTTTACCTCATCTTCATAAATTCACGTGTTGTGTTTTTAGATCATGTATTGGTCTATAGCAGGAACGAGGAAGAAACTAAAACACATTTAGAACTCCCTAAATGCTAAGATGTATGGCAAGCATTCAAAATATGATTTCTTTGAAAAGGTGAAGTGATTGGACACGGATTGAATAAAATGTAGTCAGCCCTGCAAAAAAAAGTTGCTCTGAATGAACATTGACAACCCATTTTTGCCAATGCACAGCAACAACAAAAACATCAGATGTTTCCATCCATGGATATCTATAAAATATGGAGGTGTCACATTAAAGTATGAAAAATGGCAATGGACGTCAGACAAGAGGAGGGAAAAAATGATCCTGCCTCTAAGAGTGTACACCCTCTCATCTAAGGATAAGGGTTTCCTCGTTGCTCATAAATTGCGCTACCAATCATCTCATTTACTGAAGTATTGTTTATTAAACGAATATGGATGTGATAGAAGGAAAAGCCACATTATAACTAGTCACGGGAATAAGTTTACAACGGTGAAGAAAAAACGTAAGGGGTTCAATATCTGGTCGTGATTCGTTGTTTCTCATCTTTCTTATTCTATCTATAGATATTCGTTTACAGTAAGTGCATCAACAATTAGGGCTCTGTATGTTTCTGAGATTTTTTTTTACGTTTTGACACTTGTTCTCGTCATAACACCTGCTATAAATTACAAGCTCTCGACAGCTGTTGAAGTTCTTCAAAATTGTTGTACGAGTAAGCAATTGTTTCCATGAATTCTACTTACTTGAATCTAACCACAAAAACAACCCATGCCCGCAAAAACAAGGTTTAAAAACACAAAAAAAGACCCCTGATACCTCGAAATATTACAGGCATCTCAGAGAATAAATAAATCCCTAAAAATTGTATTAATTTCAAAACCCTCATAGAAGCTTCATACCTCTTTAAAGCACCGTGGATGGGATCGAATCGGGCATAATTGTTACGAAGAGAATCCTAGTGTTTTTGGTTCAGAGATGAATTTCAGGGACACAGATGACGTTTAATTCCCCAGCTTGCTTCATCATAAAGAAAGCCGAAGGATGACTACTTCTTTGTATATATAAAATACAATTTCTACCTGATAATTTTATGATTTCTTGTAGCGATTGTTCAGGAGGTCCTCGGCACTTTATACATGTCCAAGTGAAATCTCGATGTTTAAATATAACTACACTCACTTTCTTGTCGTGGCCAAATTCCAGCTTTGCTTAGAGAGTCGAGTATACCCAAACCAAAGACATCAAACTTCAAAAACTACGATAACGGGGAAAATTTAGTGGTGGGGTGGACTGAGATATTAGGGAATACTTATTATGACTCTAAGCCAATCATACATATAGTGATGGCAGTTTCTATGGTCTTGTGCAACTGTAAATATCTTATGGGAATCAAGGGTGGTTTGTCAACAATGTTGTTGAAAGCGAGGCATTTTGATCGCTCCTATCATGTTTCAAGTCTCCCTAATGACATTTGTGCTTGTTGTGTGTTTTTACTAGTGATAACGCATGGTTTTAAGGTACAAGTCATAGGAGGTTCTCATGGAATAGATACCCCCACTCAAAACTCCTTCACCAAATAATCTTGATTTCAATGTTGTGAGTTAGCTACAATGATCATAAACTAATTGGAATATATATATATATATATATATAGAGAGAGAGAGAGAGAGAGAGAGAGAGAGAGAGAGAGAGTGTGTTGTGTGTGTGTGTCGTGGGAAATAAGCAAAGTCGAATTATTAGACTCAATCTTCAATATGATATCCACTTGCTAATGAAGGAAATATTTGGATTTAATCGAAACAAGGAAAGTCTCACCTCCTCTATAATATCCACCTCACTCACATGTGTTGCCCCGCATTAATTTTATCACTTCCATCTTTTTTGGAGTACCTTTTCTTATTTTTCTACATCCTCTTCACTTTGGGTTCTATCTCTTTTGATCTTAGCTCTCCATTAAAGTTTTCTAAAATGCCATGATGCATAAAATCTTTGAGCTATGTGAACTTTATGAAAGATGAAGTTTTATATAATACCATCACGCAAAAAGTCACCGAGCACAAGTCCTAAGCGGCTTTAGTATAATAGATATCCTCCACTCATGGCTTGTTAACTGAAAGATCTCAATTTGAATGTTATGAACTATCTACAATAATCATAAACTAATAGGAAACTAGTCATATATATATATATATATATATATATATATATATATATATATATAACATGGGAAATAATCAAAGTCTAATTATTAGCTTCGATATTCGATATGATATGTTGTCATAAAGTGTCTTAAGAACGTTCAATGTATATGAAAGTGCCCTTTCCAATGAAGAAGAGATTTGGATTTAATCCAAGCAAGGAAAGTTCCCCCTCCTTTGTAATACCCCCCTCACTCACCATATGTTGCCCCCCCATTAAATTTATCACTTTCATCTCTTTTAGGGCACCTCTTCTTATTTCTCTAAATCCTCTTCACTTTGTGTCCTCTCTCTTTTAATCTCAACTCTCAACTAAAGTTTTGTAAAATGCCACTGTAAATAAAAGTTTTGAGCTCTACGAGATTTGTGGAATAAAACGTTTTCTAGAATGTCGCCATATAGAAAGCCTCTTTACTGTATGAACCTTGTGGAAGAGAAAGTTTTTTAGAATGCCACCATGCAAGCCTTTTGCTTTACGAACCTCATGGAAGAGGTTCTTGACCTCCAACATTGATTAGCCAACACACAAGGACAATTGGAAATTCTTAACGAGCAAGTTCATGATTTTAAGACCTTGTAGTAACTTTGAGAGGTGCTCAAACAATTGCTTTGATAGACGAGTCAACGCTCACAAATAGATTGTTTTTGACAAACTATGCATTACATGTTCGAAGAAAGACAAAAAGAATCTAAAGATGAGGCGGTATTGGACAATCATTTCTTCGAGCAACGTGCTACATGTGATAGGTCAATGGAACCTAGCAAATACCATTCAATTATTAACATATCATTGATTAATCGATCAACTTATGTCCAAATCGATTCACCCAATGGATCATGTGCTAAATTTAATATATTTTTGGCTTTTAATACACAGTAGTATTAAGACAATAGAACACGATCTTCACAATATTGTGTATTCAAACAAAGAATATAATGCAAGAAAATCACTACACGCAACAAGACATGTAAATTTTACCATGGAGAACCCTGTGGGAAATCTTGAGCAACAAATGGAGGCTTTGCTTGACTTCAAGAATTCTCATCAAAGTGCATATTACAAAGGGCTCAACATATGGATTTCTACTCATGTGTCAATCCCTTGAAGGCTAAAGGAGAGACCACTTCCTCTATGTTGCTCCCAATGCTTCACACCCTTCTTCCAAAATTCAACTAGGCCTTGTACTATTGTTGATCTATAAATTGACATGGATATTCCACGGTTCATCACTACATATCTTACAATATTATGAAATCTTCTATTACATAGTTTATTACCTCAAATCTCAGATTTAATATTACTTATGCAGTGCTCAAAATTATGGAAATAATTGGAACAAAATGAAAGAACAAGCAAATGAACACACCATCCACACAAATGAACACGAGATGTGACCTGGGAAACTCAATATGAGAGAAACCCTAGCTAGAAAGTGAGGCATGTGCTCTACTCTATTTTTCTTGGTTATGAAATGCAAGTACAAATAGAGGGGCACTCAATACAGAGTTGCCATGGACTGTAAGGTACCAGATCTGTTATATTAGCAGAATAGAGAAATAATGCAAAGAATAACACTGAGATAGTAACAAAATACTGAAATATTGCAGAGATAACAGTGGAACAACAAACTATATGGAACCACATCACCAAAATTATACCGTTATCGATAGGAAACAATGTTCACTTGCCTCTTTGAGGGGGCAACCTCCAACAGAGCAGAGCTCTATTAAAATAATTTTCCAAGACAAAACTTCACATACCCTCTACTCTTATTTATACTAAATCTATCTATCCCAAAGAGCAATCTAGAGGAAGATCCTTCTAGAAGCGGAAGCTTCTATTAGGTATTCTTACAATTTACTTATTCCTCCTTATTGCTAGGCCTTATTAATATTGACCTTTATTACATGGAAATATATCATTCTACCCACTTGAGGGGTTAGGTAGGTTAGGTCCCTAACATGCCCTCCCCCTTAAAATCAGCCTTGTCCTCAAGGCTTGAGATGAGGAAATTGTTGCAGAATGATATCTGGCTCCAAGGTGGCATTTGTTGGAGTTATATCTTTCCATTGAACTAACACTTCCTTGATGGTGCGCCGACGAAGACGACGCTCACGTTGGTCCAAAACGGCTTGTTTCTGCAACCAGATGGATCCTTCTTCATCCAAATCGGGAAGGCTAGTTTCAGTTTGACACTTTTCCAATCACCTTCTTTAAGTAGGAGACATGAAAAACAAGATGGATCTTGGAAGAACTAGGAAAAGATAACTGATAGGCCACCTATCCCACGCACTTGAGAACTGTATAAGGACCATAAAATTTTGGCGCTAGTTTCTGACAATGTTTATCCTTGAGTGAATTTTGTTTATATGGTTGTAGACGAAGAAATACATGGTCGCCTTACACAAATTGATGTTCTGAGCGACCTTGATCAGCTTGTTGTTTCATGTGATTCTGAGCCACGACCAAATTCTCTTTGAGGGTACGGAGAATAGCCTCTCGAACTGTAAGTGTTTGATCAACCTCTTGAACCTTTGAGACACCTGGCATGTGGGAGAGAACAAAAGGTGGCTTTTGTCCATATACTGCTTCAAAAGGAATCATGCGAGTAGTTGTACGGTAAGAAGTGTTGTACCACCACTCAGCTAATGGTAACCATTGAGTCCATTGAGTCTCTAAACACTTGTTGACAACTTTAGTTTGACCATCAATCTGGGGATGATAGGCGGTGCTGAGATGCAATTGGGTTCCTTGTAGCCTCAACAATTCTTGCCAAAAATTGCTAGTGAAAGTGGGATCTCGATAAAAAACAATAGAATGAGGCATGCCATGAAGCTTGAAGACATGATCCATGAAAAGTTGAGCCACAATGGATCCAGTAAATGGATGTTGAAGAGCACATAAATGAGAATACTAGGAAAGACGATCAACTACCACCATGATGACTGACTTATTTGTTGATTTAGGTAATCCCACAATGAAATCCATCGAGATGTCCCTCCAAATAGCGGGTGGAATCGAAAGCGGTTGGAGTGTGCCAGGGGATTTGATTGTATCTCCCTTGTTACGTTGACAAACATCACATTCTTCCAGAAAAGTGTGAATGTCCTTTTTCAAACCAACCCAGAAAAAAGAACGTTTGACCCTGTCATAGGTTTTGGTAAACCCTGAGTGTCTCGCTGTGGGAGTAGCATGAAGCTCAGAAAGCACTGTGGATTTAAGTTGTGACTGGTTACTTAAATACAAATGACATGTGTAGCAAAGCTCATCATTGTGCCAAGAGTACCTTGGGAACACTGGAGAATTGTCTTGCAACTGTTGGATCAGATGCAAAATTTTAGTATCTTGTAGCCATTCCTGGCGAATAGCTTGGAGCTAATATAGGACAATGAAGGATAGGGAGAAAAGGGACCCTTCATCTTCATATTTTCGAGAAAGAGTGTCAACAACCACATTTTCTTTGTCTTTCTTGTAAATGATCTCATAATCATATCCAAAGAGCTTAGTTACCCATTTTTGTTGCTCTGGAGAGGAAGGTCATTGCTCCAGAAAATACTTGAGGCTTTGATGATCTGTCTTAATTTGGAAGTGTTGTCCCAAGAGATAAGGGATCCAAACATCTACTCCATGCAGAATAGCTAACATTTCCTTTTCATAGATTGATTGGCCCAAATGGCGGTCTGGCAATTGTTTGCTGGTAAAGGCCAAAGGTTTGCCCTCTTGCATAAGGATTGCTCCAATTCCTCTCCTGGAGGCATCACATTCTAGGACAAAGGTCTTTGGGAAATCAGGAAGGGCCAAGACTAGAGTAGTGCACATAGTAGCCTTCAATGCTTGAAAGGCCTGATCAACGCAGGAGTCCAAGTGAAAGAATTCTTTTTAAGTAGAGCAATGAGAGGCGCCACAATCTTTCCATAATTATGAACAAACTTGCGATAATATCTTATTAAACCCAGAAAACCATGCAATCTTTTAATAGTCTTGGGGCGAGGCCAATCATGCATGGCTTCAATCTTCTTAGGATCCACCTAGACACCAACCTTGCCAACAATATGACCCAAGAACTCAACTTTCGAGGTGCCAAAGGCACATTTAGAGTGTTTGAGCAAAATTTTATATTGGGAGAGTAGATGAAGAACTTGATCCACATGGGCAAGATGGGATTGCCAAGTTTTACTGTAGATGAGAATATCATCAAAGAAAACTAAGACAAAATGACGGACAAAAGGACGAAATACATGATTCATGAGGCTTTGGAAGGTGGAGGGGCATTAAACAGGCCAAAGGGCATGACCAAGAACTCATAGTGACTCTCATGAGTTCGAAAAGCAGTGTTGGGGATGTCAACGTCTTGCATACAGATCTGGTGGTAGCTAGAACATAGATCAAATTTGGTGAAATACTGAGCACCACTCAACTCATCTAAGAGATCATCAATGACAGGAATGGGAAACTTGTCCTTGATGGTTAGTTTATTGAGGGCACAAAATTCATGACACATGCACCAAGTACCTTCTTTATTAAGTACCATGACCACAAAATAAGAATAAGGGCTAGTACTGGGGCGGATAACACCCGCTTGGAGCAATTTCTACACGATTTTCTCAATTTCATTATTTTGGGCAAAGGGATGATGATAAGGGAGAACATTGGGAGGAAGACTACCATGAACAAGGGGTATAGAATGATCATGAACACCACGAGAAAGCAGAAGTCTCTGAGGAGTGGAAAAAACAGGTTGGTGTTTTGAGAGAATAGCTTGGAGGTCAAGATGCACATAGGGTGTCTCAACCACGTGAATAGAATGGAGTTGAGCAATAATGTTGTAGTAGCCTTTCTTGAGGAGTTCTTCCATGCGATGGGAACTGATGATCTCAGGAGAACCAACTGTGAGACCTTGGAAGTGATACCTTTGTCTGTCATGTTGGAATTTCATGGTTAATTCCTTAAAATCCATAAGAATGGGACCCAAACTGCGTAACCATTCAACACCTAGCACAATGTCACACCCGCCCATTTCGATGGCAAACATATGAGATTTCAGGTGGTAATGGACAATTTGAAGACATACATTTTCACAACGCCCACCACATTTCATGGACCCACCATCGGCTATCACTATTTGAAAATTATTGACAACACAAATATAACAATTGGTTTCTTGGACAAAGCGACGATGAATAAAATTGTGGGTGCTACCATTGTCAACCAGGATGATGACCTTCCTATTCTTAATATAGCCAACAAGCTTGAGAATTTGGGGAGTAGAGACGCGAGTGAGAGCATGCAAGGAAATGAGTGGTTCAACTTCGAGTGGGTCAGTGGGCTCTGAAGTAACATCAGGAAGGGAGGGATCTTCAACAAGTGGAACAGTCACATCTTCTTCAGGAACATCTTCAGAAATGGCCATAATTTTTTTTTGTTCCTTACACTTGTGCCCCAGAAAATATTTTTCATCACAATTATAGCAAAGACCCTTCAATTGGCGTTCAACCATTTTAGCCCTAGTTAATTTCTGAACCTTGAGGGGAGTGAGAGGGGGGTTAGGATTAGTGGTTTGAGGGCGAGGAACAAAAGAGGGTTTTTTGTTCTGGGAAAAAACAACTTGTTGGTCTTCTTTAACACGTTTAGTAACTTCCAACCAAGTTTGAAGGCGAGCCATGAGAACCTGGGATAGAGTTTCATTCTTTAGGCCATTGATAAAGCATTCATGGAATAAAGCATCTGAGATGCCCTCGGTTCGAAAGGCTAAATGCTCAAAAGCAAATATAAACTCTTCCACTATGCCTCACTATTTCAACTTGGTGAAACGACCGAGATAGTGGGTATCAGTGTCAAAGCGGTCATAGAGCTCCGCAACAAACTTGGTCCAGGAAATATACCCTTGACGTGAATTTTTATGCCATTGCCACCATTGCCATCATTCAAGATCTAGATAGAGGACAACATAGTGAAGTTTGACCAATTCATCAGTAATACCATGCAGAGAAAAATAATGCTCCATTTAAGTGACCCAACCCGTAGGATTGGAGCCATAAAATTTATTGACCTCGACACGGGGAGGACAGGGGTCACGTTGAAAGGAGTTGGATTGAAAATGTAGAGAATGAGAGAAATCAACAACATCAGGTTGGTTCGAGGAGGAAGGACCCGAAGGGCGATTCAACAACTAGTTGACAACAGACTGGAGGATGTTAAATTGGTTCATGAATTTGGCATCCATGGTGTCAAATTTGTGCTTGAAGTGGGTTTCTAATTGTGCAAGGTGGGAATTGGTAGAGGCAATTTCAAAGGTCCTTTGATTGATGGAAGCTTCCAGGTCTTGGTTGCAAGTNGAGAAAAATAATGCTCCATTTAAGTGACCCAACCCGTAGGATTGGAGCCATAAAATTTATTGACCTCGACACGGGGAGGACAGGGGTCACGTTGAAAGGAGTTGGATTGAAAATGTAGAGAATGAGAGAAATCAACAACATCAGGTTGGTTCGAGGAGGAAGGACCCGAAGGGCCATTCAACAACTAGTTGACAACAGACTGGAGGATGTTAAATTGGTTCATGAATTTGGCATCCATGGTGTCAAATTTGTGCTCGAAGTGGGTTTCTAATTGTGCAAGGTGGGAATTGGTAGAGGCAATTTCAAAGGTCCTTTGATTGATGGAAGCTTCCAGGTCTTGGTTGCAAGTGGTGGCCATTTGGAGAGGGGAAGTGCGGGTAAGGAAAAATGGGTCGGTGGGACCACAAAAAAGGGCTTATAAGTGATATGTACCACAACGACAAAGGCAAGAAGGGAAATATAATGGAATAGGTGGAAAAATAGGGAAGATGAGAAGGGCTCAGGTCCACGGGAAAATAAAATAAAAAAATGAAAGGTATGACTACGATCAGGGAGAAAAGGGGAGTCCAATGGATTAGGTCCCAAATAAATGTGTCAGTGGGACCACTATACTCTGATCTGAAGAATACTACAGTGACGAAATGCCCAAATCCTTAACATGAAGAAATGTGTAGTAATTTCGCAACTCGAATGCAGGAGGCACAATTGCATGACAACCGATCTTGTTTGTTCTGTTTTTGTTTCCGTCCCAAGGGTTAGGGTATTCAAGGGTTCTATAGACAAGGGTTTTCCTTGTGCTATAGCTATCTCATATACGTCTGGAGTGCAACAATAGTACTCGACCCAATATCTCAGGGCACCAAATAAGGAGGCTAGACTGTGCCCTTAGCCATGCTACTCGACTACCCAGGTACTAGAGAGTATCTTCACGAGTGTTGCTCTCGGTGGAACTATATCAGTCAGGCGACCTATCGGTTTGTATATGGAGGGTTTCAGGAGATCTAGGTTGATCCGTATATCAGTGTTGTCTGATGCGCTACCACTCAAAGGGGTACCAATGGGGGTTACAAGGGTGACCAACAAATGTGCGCTTAAGTACCACTTGTATTTCATGCGTGTATGACTCCTCGACTATGGGTTTATGCACATAAGGACAAATCTATGTAGCTTTAAGACGTCGGAATACGTCTCTACCATGGAAAAAAAAATTAGCCCACAATTTCCTACCGAGGAAAGTGCTCTGATACCACTGGTAAGGTACTAGATCTGTTATATTAGCAGAATATAGAAATAATGCAGAGAATAACACTGAGATAACAACATAATACTAAAATATTACAAATATAACAGCGGAACAACAAATTATGTGGAACCACAACACCATAATTATACCTTTATTGATAGGAAACAATGTTCACTAACCTCTTCAAGGGGGAAACCTCCAACAAAGCATAGCTATATTATAATAATTTTCTAAGACAAAACTTCTCATACCCTCTACTGTTATCTATACTAAATCTATCTATCCCAAAGAACAATGTAGAGGAAGATCCTTCTAGAAGCGGAAGCTTCTACTGGGTCTTCTTACAATTGACTTATTCCTCCTTATTGCTAGGCCTTATTAATATTGACCTTTATTACATGGAAATATATTATTATACCCACTCGAGGGGTTAGGTAGGTTAGGTCCCTAACATGGACATTGTGGTCTAGATGGCTACTATAGAATCTTTTACCACCTTTGGTATGCTTTAATATCCCACTCCTAGATACTTTGCTTAGCTATGGAATAGTAACAATACCAAAAGAATGGAACCCCTTCCTTTCCTAGTAGGTCAATATTTAACATGACCTGATAGTCATTTAGGGTTAGGGATGGGGTTTTTTCATGCCTCAACCCTAAACTAGTATTAGAGTTTTGGACCCTCTAGAATCTTCTCGAAATTCCACACATGACTTACCCCACATGTGTGAGTAATGAGGGTTGACGTGGCATCCACTAAGTACCATGGTGGTCAACAAGGTAAGTCAACTTGTGAGAGGCATAAATTTTGCACACGAACTCTGATTAAGGTGATTTTTTCATAGATGGAAATATTACAAGGTGTGGAATAACATCAAGGAGGTAGAACTAAGATGATAAAGTTTTAACCCCAAAATGTGCCATTTAATGCCCCAAATGGGCTCTAGAATTTTATAGACCTCAAATCACCAAACTAGGACCTACCTCTTAAATGGGCCCTACAGGCTAATTCTCCCAATTTTTCCTCCCATAAAGTACCAAGATAGATGAAAAATTATATAATGATCCATTTTGGATCATACCTCCCCATTTGGGGAGGCTTTTGGTCCCCAAAATATTTTATTGAATGAGGGAGGAAATTTTTCCTCTACCTTCTCCCTAGATTACCATTTGGCCTTGCATGAAAATTGCACTTTCATCCCTATCTGCCAAAATTCATGTTGCCCCTATCTGCAAAAGTTCATGTTGCCCCTATCTACCAAAGTTCATGTTGCCCCTATCTGGTAATTCTAGAATTATTTTGAAAAATTGTATCTTATGCCAATTCTGCCAAAGCTTCTAGTGTCAGGTCCTCTATGGTAGGTAGAACTTGCTCCTTAGTTTCCTATTCCAACATGGAAGACTCGTAGAGTTTAAAATTTTTCACATTCACTGCTAAGTAAATGGGGTAGACCGAATCTATAGGCATTATCACCCACCTTCTCTAATACTTTAAAAGGACCATACTGCAAAGCCTTGATCTTCTTACCAATAACCTATAGTCCTTCTATGTTCATATGCAACCAAACTTGTCTCCCACGTTGGATGTTTTCTCAATTATGTGTTGATCATATCAAGCCTTGTACTTTTCCTATTTCTTCTTCAATGTCTACTGTACTTGCAAATGGATCTACCTGATCCGTTCAACATTTTTTTCACCTTTCAATGAATATCGTGTGATGTCTTCCATCACTCCTCCTTGTTATCCATACACAACATCCAAGAGTGATTGTGGAAAATACCCAAATCAAGTTTCAAAAGGGGACTTACAAGTAGAAGTGTGGATCACTGTATTAAAAGATTATTAAATTTAAATCAATTTATCATCCCAAGTCTTCAGATGTTTTTTTATTGTAACCCCTCTAAAGTTGAACCAATGTCCTATTGAGTACTTATGTCTACCATTTGTATGTGGATGGAAATTTCTAGATCTCTTCAACTTGGTGTCCATCTTCTCCCAAAGTGTAGTCCAAAAGGCAATGAGAAATCTTGCATCCCCAATTGAGATGATACTCCTTGGTATCCCAAAGTGCACCGAGATCTTTTCAAATAACATGTTTGTTGTTCCTTGTCCTTTGATGGTATTTTTACAAGGAATAAGAATGCACATCTTGCTAAACCTGCCAACTACCACAAACAAATAGTCATGTCCCTTCCTAATTGTTGGAAACCACCACAAAATCCATGGAGATGTTATCTAAAGGTCTAGTGGTTATAGGTAAGGGATGGTATAAACCTTGCTCTTTATTATTGGGCTTAATGGTACAACAAAGTATTCACCCTCTAATAAATCGAGCTACATCTTCTTGCATCGTATACCAATCCACATACCTATATTAGTCGACAATTGTCTTCCTAGCACCAAAATGTCCCTTAGCCTTGGAGGTGTGAACCTCTCTGATAAGCTATAATCTTTCACCTCTAGGAACACAGAGCTTGTCTAGCTTGTAGAGCAACCCATTCTAGAGACAATAGTTGGCCTTATTGTCACCTTCTTATACAAGAATTTGGCTCTGTAGCTACTGAAACACCTCTTTAAAGTCCTCATCTTCCATGTTTGCATCATAGGTAAAAGACTTCATGTGCATAAGATTTCCCAAAGTTGCAATCTTGGATGTGGGTGTACATAAAAGCATCTTTGTCAATTTATTAGTGTTTCCCTTCTTATATTTGATGACCAGATGAAATCGTTGCAAAAACCCCATCCACTTATAGTGTCTTGTTTGCTGAAGTTTACTTCGGGCTTGCAAATACTGCAATGACTAGTGATCAGTCTAGACAATGGTTTTCTTGCCCATCAAATAGTGCTTCCACTTCTTAACAATTTGAACCAAGTTGTAGATTTCCTTATTGTAGATAGGGTATTTTAGGGATCCACCATGAAACATTTCAGAATGATAGTACGTCAACTTCCTTCCCTACATCAAGACTAATCTCATAGCATATCCACTTGCATCTATCTCCACTTTAAAAGGTTTCTACAAATTAGGCAATGCAAGACTTGATACTTGATTGATCTTCCATTTCAACTCATGAAAAGCTTTATGCTAATTCTTTCTCCACTGGAAACTCTTACCACCGGTTCTTATGGCATGAAGTGGAGTAACTACAAATAAAAAAGATGCCATATACTTCTATAGGTACTATGTTATCCCAACAAAGATCCTAACTTTAGTGAAATTAGTAGGAATCGACCACGTGAGGATGGGATCACCTATGAAGTCGATTTTCTTATCATCCCTCCCAAAATTCCATGGGATCACCACTGAAGGTCCAGATGACTTCTTGTTCAAATTTGATGTACTATGTGACAGCTATGACTATACCACTGTTTTGTAGAAGTTAAAATTGTTCCCTGCCACCTTGAAGGGAGCAACTCTAAGATGGTTTATGGGTCTCAGTGGTGGTACTATAACCTCTTGGGATGACATGCAAAAAGCCTTCCCTAAAAAGTATCAAGACTACTGCATATCTTGAGAAATTAGGGAAGAAATATTTAAGATGACGAAAAAAGAGGACGAGAACCTGGAAGATTATGTAGAACGGTTCCAATATAATTTGCAGAGATCCTCACATACCACTTTGAGTGGTGACATCTTAAAAACAATCTTGATCATAGGAATACAAGATGAATGGTTGGATATGTTGAATCTAATGTTGATATCATTGATTAATCGATCAGCTTATGTCCAACTCGATTCACCATATGGATCATATGCTAAATTTAATATATTTTTGGCTTTTAATACATAATAGTATTAAGACAATAGAACACAATCTTCACAATATTATGTATTCAAACAAAGAATATAATGCAAGAAAATCACTACATGCAACAAGACACGTAAATTTTACCATGGAGAACCCTATGGGAAAGCTTGAGCAACAAATGGAGGCTTTGCTCGACTTCAAGAATTCTCATCAAAGTGCATATTACAAAGGGATCAACATATGGATTTCTACTCATGTGTCAATCCATTGAAGACTAAAGGAGAGACCACTTCCTCTATGTTTCTCCCAATGCCTCACACCCTTCTTCCAAAATTCAACTAGGCCTTGTACTAGTGTTGATCTGTAAATTGACATGGATATTCCACTAGAATGGTTCAAGCAAATGGTGTTAATCTTACAATATTATAAAATCTTCTATTACGTAGTTTATTACCTCAAATCTCAGATTTAATATTACTTGTGCAATGCTCAAAATTATGGAAATAATTGGAACATAATGAAAGAACAAGCAAATGAACACACCATCCACACAAATGAACACAAGATGTGACCTGGGAAACTCAATATGAGAGAAACCCTAGCTAGAAAGTGAGGCATGTGCTCTACTCTATTTTTCTTGGTTATAAAATGCAAGTACAAAAAGAGTAGCACTCAATACAGAGTTGCCATGGACTGTAAGGTACTAGATCTGTTATATTAGCATAATAGAGAAATAATGTAGAGAATAACACTGAGATAGCAACATAATACTGAAATATTGCAGAGATAACAACATAACAACAAATTATATGGAACCACAACACCATAATTACAATGTTCACTTGCCTATTCGAGGGGGCAACCTCCATCAGAGTAGAGCTTTGTTACAATAATTTTCCAAGACAAAACTTATCATACCCTATACTCTTATTTATAATAAATCTATCTATCCCAAAGAACAATCTAGAGGAAGATCCTTCTAGAAGTGGAATGATGCAGGAGCATCGCCAACAACAAGCTAGCAGGGGACAAACACCAATGCATTTTGGCACATGATGAATTGTTTGAAATGTTTTGAAGTTTGATACACCAAACATAAATGAAACAATTAAGAAAGAGCGTACTTGTAGATTGTAATCAGACCTTGAGCGTCCTGCTCTCGTATGAAGGACTAAGAGGCATTTATGCTAGTAAATCTAAGTAGGTAGCTTTGAATTCTTAGATTAGACAGTTTTAGGAGACAGAGGGAAAACAAATATAGACACCCTCATTTGTATCATTGTAACATTAGCAACATTATCAATCAAGAGAGCATAGGAGAGCAGAAGCAGAGAGTTGTGTAGAGTAAAAACCCATGTACAGAGGTTATGGATTAATACAAAGATCTTTAGTTCAGATTCATGGTGTTCAAATACTTTCTGCGTATGCATGATTGAATTTTATGCTCATGATGGTTTTATTCTTTCTGTTATACATTTGCCTTGATGCGTGAATGTATGATTTCATGTTGAATGTCTGAAATCTGAAGAGAGGGAGAGTAAAGAATGAGTTTCAATTGTTTCTCTGTCTGAGCAAGAGTTTTCTTGCAAGGAGTGCAATGAAATTGTCCACAAGGTGTGCGTTGACAGAAGTCAGAGTTCGTCTCTGCAAGCTCATGAGGGATAACATTGTTCTCATTCTCGCAGAAGTGAAAGTTAAGCACAAGAGCCATGCAAGGAGTGCGCAGGCCGAGTGAAGTCTCAGAGTTACAACCTGAGCGAGATTGTTGAAGGACTGTTGTCGCAGAGAGTGCACAGAGTTGAAGAGGTTCGAATACTTGGAAGTATTTGAAGAATTGCCGCAAGGAGTGCGTGCAGGAGTCTTCTTGAAGACTCGAGTTGTGGAGAAATCTCAGGAGGGATAGAGTCTTCAAAGTTGTCGAAGAGAAGCTCAAGAGGGCTAGTGCCTTGAAGTGTTGTAAGAAGGCGTAATGAAGTTGTTTTGCAGGTGGATAAGTTTCGTGAAAGAACACTTTGTTTATTTCGTAGGAATCGTCAAGGAGGAATTTGACGGTCAGAATTCTCCATGGAGAATTCGTGAAGTTTCGAGAGCCGTTGGATCATGCAGAGGAGCAAGGAGGATTACAGTGAGTATTTTTCTAAGTGCAATNTTTCGTGAAAGAACACTTTGTTTATTTCGTAGGAATCGTCAAGGAGGAATTTGACGGTCAGAATTCTCCATGGAGAATTCGTGAAGTTTCGAGAGCCGTTGGATCATGCAGAGGAGCAAGGAGGATTACAGTGAGTATTTTTCTAAGTGCAAGTTCAGGAGAAATCAAGCCGTAGGATTTGAGCCAACAATGGTCGTTGGATCACTCGCATAATCTCATTTCGTGGATTCGCGAGTTGAAGGGTCAAAACCCTTGCATCAAGATTCGCGAGGTCGCGAGGTGCGAAGTCCCGAAATAAGCGAAAGAATCCGAGTCGTTCGCTGGAAAGAGGATACGCGTCACGAGATCCTCTCTATTGGGGATTCGGACATCGGGGTTCAGAGAAGGAAGTCCTTTGGCTTCGCGAGTAGTGAAGTCGCGAGAGAATCGCAGCTGTCCATCTAAGGAGGATAGGTGGCAAAGATCTAGGGATCTCGCAAACTCGAAGGTTCGCAGGGTGAGAGCCCAAGAGTTGGGTGCTCCAAGTCGTGAAATCGCGAGGAGCGAGGACAACCATAGGATCCAGGTCGCGGGAGGACCGTTGGATCAGAACCCATCGCCTATCGCACATTCGGGGGTTCGGAGGTTGAGAGGAGTCATTTTCAACATTAGAATTCGTGAACTGCTGAAAGTCGGGCATAAGGGACACGTGGCAGAACCACAAAGTGGGCCCGAAAAATAGATAGGCGGACATGCGTCTCCTAGCGGAAGGAGTCAACACTCCGTTGATTTTCTCGCGTCTTAGGGATTTGCGAGGTAAGAGCATGAGAGCTCGACATTAAAACTTGCGAAGTCGCGAGTAGCGAGAACGCGAGGAGAAAAATCAACATCGCTTCTCGGGGTTTCGTGAAAGGAAGGTGCCAAGGTTGGACGTGGAAACTCGTGAAGCAACGAGTAGCGAGAGGAGCTAGCGTTTAAGCCTAGCCGATGGTCACGCGCGGAAGGCGCTGACAAAAGAAGAGCTACACCCATTTCATGATCTCGGGTATCGCGGGATTGAGAAGGAAGAGTCGAGAGTCACGACTCACGAACTCGTGAGTTACGAGTTGCGACAAGCGCCTTTGGAATTGGGCCTTGGTCATAGTGCTGTGGTCACACGAAAAGACGGAGCTCACACCTAGTGCTGTTTGCACAGGGGAGCTTCCGAAAGGACCTGTGGATCGATAATTTGTGATACCAGCAGGGAATCTAAAGAGCCGATTCAGCTCAAGGGAGATAAAGAACGATCCTGTGAGTGGATCTCGGCCCGAGGGCCGATAGGTCTGCGTCAAGTGGTATCAGAGCTTGACTCTGTTTGTATATTTCAGACAGGGAAAGTGAGAAAGAAATCTCAGCCATGCGGCCGAGAAGAAGAGACAGACAAATACCCGATCCGCCAGAGGATAGGGAGATGTCAAGAGAAAGGGGTAGGCAGGTGCCAAATCCAACCATGGAAAGAGATATACATGACCTACGCGCCAGAGTCATGGACATGGAAATAAAATAGAGGCACACGACCGATGTTAGGGATCTCAGTGATTCTGAAAGTGAAGATGAAGCTGGACATGAAAGAGAAGAAGTTACAACAGAAGATGCAACAAATGAATGTTTGATTAAGGTTGTTGCAAGAATGGGTGCTAGGGAAAAAATGGATATCCCAGTATATGAAGGAATCCTGGATGCTGAAGAGCTTCTAGATTGGATTAGAGCTCTGGACACATATTTTGACTATGAAGATGTCGAGGAAGACAAAAAGGTCAAACATGCTGTCACAAGATTGAAAGGGCATGCAACATTGTGGTGGGATGAGCTACAAGCTGATAGACGTTGCAAAGGCATGCCGAAAATCAAGAGTTGGGATAGGATGATCGCGAAGATGAAGGCAAAATTCGTTCCCAGGGATTACCAAATTACTCTGTTTCAGAGAATGCAAAATTTGAGACAAAAGCTGATGTCAGTGAAGGAGTACACTGAAGAATTCTACAGGCTGAACATCAGGGCAGGTCATCGTGAAAGTGATGATGAAAAAGTTGCTAGATATATGAATGGTCTGAGATACGACATTTAGGATGAGATGAGCATGATGACTATCCGAATGGTGGAAGATGCTTATAAGATGGCTCTAAAAGCTGAAGAGAAGCTGAGCCGTAAACAAGGTCAAAGAGGCCGAGACAGAAGTCAAGCTAGAGGCAAATCAGTTGCCCAGGATAGAAATCAGAAACCCAAGGAAGAGTGGAAGAAACCTCAGACTCAGACTGAGAGAGGTTGAAGTTCGCAGAGAGGGCAGCATACCGAACATAGAGGTCAGTATGCTGATGGAAACATTTTTCCTCGTACCAGAGGTAGAGGAAGAGGAAGAGTTGGAGTGGTGAAATGCTTCACAAGTGGAAAGGTTAGACATAAATCTTATGAGTGTCCAGACAGAAAGAAAGAAGGTGGTGAGACTCACATTGCAGAAGCACAAAGAAGGAATGTTGAGGTAGAAGATGCTGAAGGCGGAAGATCATTGATGATGCGAAAAGTTCTCTTAACGCCAAAGAAGGAGGTGGAAAGTTCGGTCCAAAGGAACAAACTTTTTCGGACCGCTTGCAAGACCAAAGACTGGGCATGCAAAGTCATTATGGACAGTGGTAGCACAGATAATCTCGTTTCTATAGAGATGGTAGAAAAGCAGGAGTTGGAGACGATTGAACATCCAAGCCCATATAGAGTTTCGTGGCTACAAAAAGGACATCAGGTAAATGTCACTAAATAATGTTTAGTTGAGTTTAAAATAGGAGGGTATAAAGACGAAATACTCTGTGATGTTATTCTCATGGATGTTTGTCATCTATTGTTGGGTAGACCATGGTAATATGACAGAAATGTGATTCATGGTGGGAGGAAGAACACATACACCCTAGAGAAAAAATGGGAGAACTCACATGTTGTTGTCGATTAAGGACAAGAAAGTAAAACTTGAATTAAGCAACACTGTACTTCTCATGAGTGGGAAGGAACTTCTTACAGAGGTTAAGAAGAAGGAAGAACCACAATTCATTGTGGTCAGGAAGCCTAAAATTGTTTTAACCAGTACAAGGGTAGATGATTTACCGGAAGAGGTTCAGAAACTGTTGGAAGAGTTTGCTGACATAGTAGTGGACGAACTACCTCATTCGTTTCCATCGATCAGAAGTGTGAGTCATCATATTGATCTCATACCTGGAGCTAGTTTTCCAAATAAAGCAACGTATAGATTGACGCCGCAGGAGAATGAAGAAGTCAAAAGACAGGTCCAGGATTTAATGGACAAAGGGTTGGTTAGAGAAAGCTTGAGTCCGTGTGTTGTTTCGACAGTGCTCAGTCCGAAGAAAGACGGAGGTTGGAGGATGTGTACTTACTCGAGAGCAATTAACAAGATAACCATCAAGTATAGATTTCCATTACCAAGGATGGATGATCTGATGGATTGCTTGAGTGGAGCATTTTTTTTTTCGAAGATTGATTTGAAAAGTGGATATCATCAGATTCATATGAGAGAAGAAGACGAATGGAAGACAACATTCAAAACCAATGAAGGGTTGTGTGAATGGCTTGTCATGCCGTTTGGCTTAACAAACGCGCCAAATACTTTCATGAGATTGATGAATGAAGTCCTGGAGGATTTCATCAGAAAATTTGTCATTATGTATCTTGATGACATACTGATTTTTAGTAAAACAGAGGCAGAGCATCTGAAACATTTGGCTACAGTGATGCAGAGGCTACATCAAGAGAAGTTGCTGATAAACATGAAGAAATCCTCATTCATGAAGACATAGCTCATTTATTTGGGTTTTGTTATTTCTGCAGATAAGTTGAAGATGGATCCAGATAAAGTGGAGGTGATTAAGAGTTGGCCATCGCCAAAGAGTATCTTTGAGGTGAGAAGTTTTCATGGATTGGCTAGTTTCTACCGGAAGTTCATCAGGAATTTCAGTGGAATTAGTGCACCGATGATGGACACAGTGAAGAAGAGACACAAGTCTTTTCACTGGACAAAAGAGGCTGAGAAAAGTTTTAATTTGCTAAAAAGGAAAATCACGGAACAACCAATTTTGGTGTTGCCAGATTTTAAAAAGACATTTCAGGTAAAATGTGATGCAAGTGGATTTGCAATAGTGGCAGTCTTGAGCCAAGAAGATAGGCTGATAGCATACTTCAGCGAGAAGCTGAATGAAGCGAAAGTGAAATACTCCACGTATGACAAGGAGTTCTATGCTATTATTCAGGCATTGAAGAAATGGAGACATTACTTAATCCCGAAGGAGTTTGTATTATACAGTGACAATCACGCTTTGCAATTTGTGACTCAACAGGAGAAGTTGAATCAAAGACATGTTAAATGGGTTGAATACATTCAGAACTTTACTTTTGTAATTAAGCATATTTCTGGAACTGCTAACAAAGTTGCTGATGCTTTGAGCAGGAAATGTTTGCTGTTGCAGGAGTTCAGAGTCAAAACACTGGGTTTTGATGACCTTAGAGACATGTACAGAGATGATCCAGATTTTAAAGAGGCGTATGAAGCAACTGAGAATCCAATTCTCAGGGACAGAAGCCAATGGAGCGAATACATGATGCAGGAAGGATTACTGTTTAAGGGTAATCAACTTTGTATTCCAAAATGCTCCATGAGGGAGAATTTGCTGAAGGAGAAACATAGTGGAGGATTGGTCGAGCATTTCGGTCATGACAAGACATTCTCAAAGTTAAACGAGTCATATTTTTGGCCAGGAATGAGAGCAGACGTCAAAAGATTCGTGGAGAAATGCAGAATTTGTCAGCATTCAAAAGGGAAGAGGCAAAATGCAGGCTTTTATCAACCGTTACCCATACTTGACAGGCCGTGGGATGCAGTCAACATGGACTTCATATTGGGGCTGCCGAGAACACAAAGAAGGTTTGACTCAATATTTGTAGTGGTGGATAGATTTTCTAAGATTGCACACTTCATACCATGTCAGAAAACTAGTGACGCAACTCACATTGCGAATCAGTTTTCAAAGAGGTCATTTGACTTCACGGCTTACCAAGGAGCATAGTTTCAGATCAAGACACCAAGTTCGTGGGACACTTCTGGAGAACCTTATGGAAAAAGCTGGGAACAAACTTGTCATTCAGTTCAACTTATCATCCTCAGACGGATGGATAGACAGAAGGTGTGAACAGAAGTTTGGGAGACTTGCTGAGGAGCTTGGTGATAGGACACCACAGTCAGTGGGACAATATTCTGCCACAGACGGAATTTGCTTACAATGATTCAATCAATAGAAGCATAGGGCAGAGTCCATTCCAAATTGTTTATGGGATGCAGCCAAGAGGAGTTTCTGAACTGAGGGATTCAGAACGGGATGAGATAAGAAGTGCTAGTGCAGAGGATTTTGCCGAAGCAATGAAGGAACTTCACAGCCAGGTGAAGGAGCGATTGCAGAACTCGAGCCAAGAGTATAAACGCAAAGCAGATCAACACAGGAGACAACTTCAATTTGAGGTTGGTGATTTGATTCTGGCACATTTGAGAAAGGAAAGGTTCCCGAGAGGGACATATAACAAACTGAAGATGAAGAAGATCGGACCATGTAAGGTCTTGAAGAAAATTGGGACAAATTCTTATGAGATTGAATTACCCGATGGGATCAGAATTTCTCCGATATTCAACATCTCAGTTTTGTACCCTTATAAAGCTAAAGAAGCAGGAACAGGTAATGAACAACCAGAGGTTCAATGGACTAAACAGATGCCAGTTGCAAAGAAGCCACAGATGGAAAGCATACTGGACAAAAGAGTTAGTAAAAGGACCAGGCAAAAGGAATATTTTGAATACTTGGTCAAGTGGAAGGGACATCCAGTTGAAGATGCTAGCTGGGAAAATGAAGCTGAAATCCAGAAGCATGGACAGACCGTTGGAGAGCTCATGGACAGGAGCCCGTGAAAATTTTCAAGCGAGGGAGTATGATGCAGGAGCATCGCCAACAACAAGCGAGTGGGGGACAAACACCAATGCATTTTGTCACATGATGAAATGTTTGAAATGTTTTGAAGTTTGATACGCCAAACATAAATGAAACAATTAAGATAGAGCGTACTTGTAGATTGTAATCAGACCTTGAGTGTCCCGCTCTCGTCTGAAGGACTAATAGGCATTTATGCTAGTAAATGTAAGTAGGTAGCTTTGAATTCTTAGATTAGACAGTTTTAGGAGCCGGAGGGAAAACAGATACAGGCACCCTCATTTGTATCATTGTAACATTAGCAACATTATCAATCAAGAGAGCATAGGAGAGCAGAAGCAGAGAGTTTTGTAGAGTAAAAACCCATGTACAGAGGTTCTGGATTAATACAAAAATCTTTAGTTCAGACTCATGGCGTTCAAATACTTTCTGTGTATGCATGATTGAATGTTATGCTCATGATGATTTTACTCTTTCTGTTATACATTTGCCTTGATGCGTGAATGTATGATTTCATGTTGAATGTCTGAAATCTGAAGAGAGGGAGAGTAAAGAATGAGTTTCAATTGTTTCTCTGTCTGAGCAAGAGTTTTCCTGCAAGGAGTGTAGTGAAATTGTCCGCAAGGTGTGCATTGACAGAAGTCAGAGTTCGTCTTTGCAAGCTCATGAGAGATAACATTGTTCTCATTCTCGCAGAAGTGCAAGTTAAGCACAAGAGCTGTGCAAGGAGTGCGCAGGCCGAGTGTAGTCTCAGAGTTACAACCTGAGCGAGATTGTTGAAGGACTGTTGTCGCAGAGAGTGCACAGAGTCGAAGAGGTTCGAATACTTGGAAGTATTTGAAGAATTGCCGCAAGGAGTGGATGCAGGAGTCTTCTTGAAGACTCAAGTTGTGGAGAAAGCTCAGGAAGGATAGAGTCTTCGAAGTTGTTGAAGAGAAGCTAAGAGGGCTAGTGCCTTGAAGTGTTGTAAGAAGGCACAACGAAGTTGTTTTGCAGGTGGATAAGTTTTGTGAAAGAACACTTTGTTTATTTCGCAGGAATCGTCAAGGAGGAATTTGACGGTCGAAATTCTCCGTGGAGAATTCGCAAAGTTCTGAGAGCCGTCGGATCGTGCAGAGGAGCAAGGAGGATTACGGTGAGTGTTTTTCTAAGTGCAAACTTAGGAGAAATCGGGTCGTAGGATTTGAGCCAACAATGGCCATTAGATCACTCGTGTAGTCTCATTTCGTGGATTCGCGAGTTGAAGGTTCAAAACCCTTGCATCAAGTTTCGTGAGGTCGCGAGGTGCGAAGTCCCGAAATAAGTGAAAGAATCCGAACCGTTCGCTGGAAGGAGGACACATGTCGCGAGATCCTCTCTATCGGGGATTCAGACATTGGGGTTCAGAGAAGGAAGTCCTTCGTCTTTGCGAGTAGCGAAGTCGCGAGAGAATCGCAGCCGTCCATCTGAGGAGGACAGGTGGCAGAGATCTAGGGATCTCGTGAACTTGGAGGTTCGCAGGGTGAGAGCCCAAGAGTTGGGTGCTCCAAGTCACGAAGTCATGAAATCGCAAGGAGCGAGGACAGCCGTAGGATCCAGGTCGCGGGAGGACCGTTGGATCAGAACCCATCGCCTATCGCACATTCGGGGGTTCAGAGGTTGAGAGGAGTCATTTTCAACATCAGAAGTCGTGAAGTGCCGAAAGCCGGGCATGAGGAACATGTGGCAGAACCACAAAGTGGGCCCAGAAAATAGATAGGCAGACTGGCGTCTCCTAGTGGAAGGAGTCAACACTTCGTTGATTTTCTCGCGTCTCGGGGATTCGCGAGGTAAGGGCACGAGAGCTCGACATTAAAACTTGCGAAGTCGCGACTAGCGAGAACGCGAGGAGAAAAGTCAACATCGCTTCTCGAGGTTTTGTGAAAGGAAGGTGCCAAGGTTGGACGTGGGAACTCACGAAGCGGGGAGTAGCGAGAGGAGCTAGCGTTAAGCCCAGCCAATGGTCACGCACGGAAGGCGCTGACAAAAGAAGAGCTACACCCATTTCGTGATCTCGGGTATCGCGGGATTGAGAAGGAAGAGTCGAGAGTCACGACTCACGAACTCGCGAGTTGCGAGTTGCGACAAGCGCCTTTGGAATTGGGCCTTGGTCATAGTGTTGTGGTCACACGAAAAGACAGAGCTCGTGCCTAGTGCTATTTGCACAGGGGAGCTTCCAAAAGGACCCGTGGATTGATAATTTGTGATTCCAACAGGGGATNAGAGGAGCTAGCGTTAAGCCCAGCCAATGGTCACGCACGAAAGGCGCTGACAAAAGAAGAGCTACACCCATTTCGTGATCTCGGGTATCGCGGGATTGAGAAGGAAGAGTCGAGAGTCACGACTCACGAACTCGCGAGTTGCGAGTTGCGAGTTGCGACAAGCGCCTTTGGAATTGGGCCTTGGTCATAGTGTTGTGGTCACACGAAAAGACAGAGCTCGTGCCTAGTGCTATTTGCACAGGGGAGCTTCCAAAAGGACCCGTGGATTGATAATTTGTGATTCCAACAGGGGATATAAAGAGCCGATTTGGCTCGAGGGAGATAAAGAACGATCCTGTGAACGGATCTCGGCCTGAGGGCCGATAGGTCTACGTCACGAAAGCTTCTATTAGGTCTTCTAATAATTGACTTATTCCTCCTTATTTCTAGGGCTTATTAATATTGACCTTTATTATGTGGAAATATATTATTCTACCCACTTGAGGGGTTAGGTAGGTTAGGTCCCTAACATGCCCTCCCCCTTAAAATCATCCTTGTCCTCAAGGCTTGATATGAGGAAATTGTTTCAGAATGCTAGCTGGCTCCTAGGTGGCATCTGCTGGAGTTGTATCTTTCCACTGAACTTACACTTCCTTGATAGTGCATTGATGAAGACGAAACTCAAGCTACTCCAAAACTGCTTATGGCTGCAACCGGATGGATCCTTCTTCATCCAAATTGAGAAGGCTAGTTTGAGTTTGACACTTTTCCAATCACCTTCTTTAAGTAGGAGACATGAAAAACGAGATGGATCTTGGAAGAACTAGGCAAAGATAACTGATAGGCCACCTGTCCCACGTGGCTGAGAACTGTATAAGGACCATAAAATTTGGGCGTCAGTTTCTGACAATGTTTAGCCTTGAGTGAAGTTTATTTATAAGGTTGTAGACGAAGAAATACATGGTCACCTTCAACAAATTGACGTTCTGAGTGACCTTAATCGGCTTGTTATTTCATGCGATTTTGAACTAGGACCAAATTCTCTTTGAGGTTACGAAGAATAGCCTCTTGAACTATAAGTGTTTGATCAACCGCCTGAACCTTTGAGACACCTAGCATGTAGGAGAGAACGAAAGGTGGCTTTTGTCCATATACTGCTTCAAAAGGAGTCATGTGAGTAGTTGTATGGTAAGAAGTGTTGTACCACCATTTAGCTAATGGTAACCATTGAGCCCATTGATTTTTCCTTTCAGAGGCAAAACACTTCAAATAAGTCTCCAAACACTTGTTGACAACTTCAGTTTGACCATCAGTCTGGGGATGATAGGCGATGCTGAGATGCAATTGGGTGCCCTGTAGCTTGAACAGTTCTTGCCAAAAATTGTTGGTGAAAGTGAGGTCTTGATAAAAGACAATAGAATGAGGCATGTCATGAAGCTTGAAGACATGATCCATGAAAAGTTGAGCCACAATGGGTGCAGTAAATGGAAGTTGAAGAGCACATAAATGAGCATACTTGGAAAGACGATCAACTACCACCATGATGACTGACTTATTTCTTGATTTAGGTAATCCCACAATGAAATCCATCGAGATGTCCCTCCAAATAGCGGGTGGAATTGAAAGTGGTTGGAGTATGCCAGAGGATTTGATTGTTTCTCCCTTGTTACGTTGACAAATATCACATTCTGCCAGAAAAGTGTGAACGTCCTTTTTCAAACCAACCCAGAAAAAAGAATGTTTGACCCTGTCATAGGTTTTGGTAAACCCCGAGTGTCTAGCTGTGGGAGTAGCATGAAGCTCAGAAAGCATCGTGGATTTAAGTTGTGACTGTTTACTTAAATACAAACGAATGTTGTAGCGAAGCTCATCGTTGTGCCAAGAGTACCTTGGGGACACTGGAGAATTGTCTTGCAACTGTTGGATCAGATGCAAAATTTTAGGATCTTATAGCCATTCTCGACGAACAACTTGGAGCCAATCTAGGACAATGAAGGATAGGGATAAAAGGGACCCTTCATTTTCATATTTTCGAGAAAGAGCGTCAACAACCACATTTTCTTTGCCTTTCTTGTAAATGATCTCATAATCATATCCAAATAGCTTAGTTACCTGTTTTTGTTTCTCTGGAGAGGAAGGTCGTTACTCCAGAAAATACTTGAGGCTTTGATGATTTGTCTTAATTTGAAAGCATTGTCCCAAGATATAAGGGTGCCAAATATCTACTGCATGCATAATAGAAAACATTTCCTTTTCATAGATTGATTGGCCCAAATGGCGGTCTGACAATTGTTTGTTGGTAAAGGCCAAAGGTCTATCCTCTTGCATAAAGACTGCTTTAATTCCTCTCCTGGAGGCATCAAATTCTAAAACAAAAGTCTTTGTGAAATCAGGAAAGGCCAAGACTAGAGTAGTGCACATAGCCACGTTCAATGCTTGGAAGGCTTGATCAGCGCGAGAGTCCAAGTGAAAGAATTATTTTTAAGTAGAGTAGTGAGAGGTGCCACAATCTTTCCATAATTATGAACAAACTTGCTATAATATTTCGTTAAACTCAAAAAACCATGCAATCTTTTGATAGTCTTGGGGCAAGGCAAATCCTGCATGGATTCAATCTTCTTAGGATCCACCCGGACACCAGCCTTGCCAACAATTTGACCCAAGAACTCAACTTCCGAGGTGCCAAAGGCACATTTAGAGTGTTTGAGGAAAATTTTATACTGGGAGAGTCGATGAAGAACTTGATCCACATGGGCAAGATGGGATTGCCAAGTTTTATTGTAGATGAGAATATCATCAAAGAAAACTAAGACAAAATGATGGACAAGAGGACGAAAGACATGATTCATGAGGCTTTGGAAGGTGGAGGGGGCATTACACAGGCCAAAGGGCATGACCAACAACTCATAGTGACTCTCATGAGTTCGAAAAGCAGTCTTGGGGATGTTAGCTTCTTGCATACAGATCTGGTGGTAGCTAGAATGCAGATCAAGTTTGGTGAAATACTGAGCACAACTTAACTCATATAAGAGATCATCAATGACAGGAATGGTAAACTTGTCCTTGATGGTTAGTTGATTGAGGGCATGGAAGTCAGGACACATGCTCCAAGTACCTTCTTTCTTAAGTACCATGACCACAGGAGAAGAATAAGGGCTGGTATTGGGGAAGATAACACCCGCTTAGAGCAATTTCTACACGATTTTCTCAATTTCATTCTTTTGGGAAAAGGGATGATGATAAGGGTGAACATTGGGAGGAAGACTACCTAGAACAAGGGGTATGGAATGATCATGAACACCATGAGAAGGCAGAAGTCCCCGAGGAGTGGAAAAAATAGCTTGGTGTTTGGAGAGAATAACTCGGAGGTCAGGATGCACAGAGGGTGTCTCAACCGCTTGAATAGAATGAAGTTGAGCAATAATGTTGGAGTAGCCTTTCTTAAGGAGTTTTTCCATGCAATGGGAACTGATAATCCCAAGAGAACCAGTTGTGAAACCTTGGAAGTGATACCTTTGTCCATCATGTTGGAATTGCATGGTTAATTCCTTAAAATCCATAAGAATGGGACCCAAAGTGCGTAACCATTCAACACCTAGCACAATGTCACACCCACCCATTTCAATGACAAACATATGAGATTTCAGGTGGTAATGGCCAATTTGAAGACATACATTTTCACAACACCCACCACATTTCATGGACCCACCATTGACTATCATGATTTGAAAATTATTGACAACACGAATATAGCAATTGGTTTCCTGGACAATGCGACGATGAATAAAATTGTGGGTGCTACCACTGTCAACCAGGATGATGACCTTCCTATTTTTAATATAGCCAACGAGCTTGAGAGTTTGGGGAACTAAGAAACTAGTGAGAGCATGCAAGGAAATGAGTGGTTCAACTTCGGGTGGCCCAGTGGGCTTCGGGGTAGCATTGGGAAGGGAGGGCTCTTCAACAAGTGGAATTGTCACATCTTCTTCGTGAACATCTTCGAAAATGGCCATAATTTTTTTTTTCCTTACATCTGTGCCCCATAAAATATTTTTCATCACAATTATAGCAAAGACCCTTCAATTTGCGTTCAACCATTTTAGCCCTAGTTCATTTCTTGACCTTGAAGGGAGTGACAGGGGGGTTAGGATTAGTGGGTTGAGGGCGAGGAACAAAAGAGGGTTTTTTTTTCTGGGAAAAACAACTTGTTGGGCTTGTTTAGCACATTTAGTAGCTTCCAACCAAGTCTAAGGGCGAGCCATGAGAACCTGGGATCAGATTTCATCCTTTACGCCACTGATAAAGCATTCATGGAAGAAAGCATATGACATGCCCTTAGTTCGAAAGGTTAAATGCTCAAAAGTAGATATAAAGTCTTCCATTGTGCCTGACTGTTTCAACTTGGTCAAACGACCGAGATATTGGGTATTAGTGTCAAAGTGGTCATAGAGCTCCGCAACAAACTGGGTCCACGAAATATACCCTTGACGTGAATTTTTACGCCATTGCCACCATTGCCCTCATTCAAGATCTAGATAGAGGACAAGATAGCGAAGTTTGGCCAATTCATCAGTAATACCATGCATAGAAAAATAATGCTCCATTTGAGTGACCGAACCCGTAGGATTGGAGCCATCAAATTTATTGACCTCGACACAGAGAGGACATGGGTCACGCTAAAAGGAGTTGGATTCAAAATGGAGAGAATGAGAGGAATCAACAACATCAGGTTGGTTCGAGGAGGAAGGAATCGAATGGTGGTTCAACAACTAGTTGACAATAGACTGGAGGGTGTTAAATTGGTTCATGAATTTGGCGTCCATGGTGTCAAATTTGTGCTCGATGTGGGTTTCTAATTGTGCAAGGTGGGAATTGGTAGAGGCAATTTTAGAGGTCGCTTGATTGATGGAATCTTGCAGGTCTTGGTTGCAAGTGGTGTCCATTTGGAGAGGGGAAGTGCGAGTAAGGAAAAATGGGTGGGTGGGACCACAAAAAAGGGCTTATAAGTGACATGTACCATGACGATCAAGGAAAGAAGGGAAATATAATGGAATAGGTGGAAAAATGGGGAAGCTGAGAAGGGCTCAGGTCCACAAGTTTTTTTTTTTTAAATGAAAGGTATGACTGCGATCAGGGAGAAAAGGGGATTCCAATGGAATAGGTCCCAAATAAGTGTGTCAGTCGGACGAAAGGTATGAATCTGATCTGAAGAATACTACAGGGTTGTAATTCCCAAATTCTTAACATGGAGAAACGTGTAGTAATTTTACAACCCGAATTTAGGAGGCATAGTTGCGCGACAACTGATCTTGTCTGTTCTGGTTTTGTTTCATTCCGAAGGGTTAGGGTATTCAAGGGTTCTACTGACAAGGGTTTTCCCTGTGCTATAACTCTCTGATATACGTGCGAGGTCCAACAATAGTAATCGACCCAATATCTCAGGGCACCAACTAAGGAGGCTAGACCGTGCCCTTAGCCATACTACCCGACTACCCAGGTACTAGAGAGTATCTTCTTGAGTGTTGTTCTCGGTGGCACTATAACAGTCAGGTGACTGATCAGTTTATCTATGGAGGGTTTCAAGAGATCTAGGTTGGTTCGTATACATGTGTTGTCTGATGCGCTGCCACTCGAAGGGGTACCAATAGGGGTTACAACGGTGGACAACAAATGTGCGCTTAAGTACCACTTGTATTTCCTGCGTGTATGACTCCTCGACCGCAGGTTTATGCCTATAAGGACAGATCTCTTAAGCTTTGAGATGTCGAAATACGTCTCTACCCTAGAAAAAAAAATTAACCCACAATTTTCTGCTGAGGAGAGTGCTCTGATACCACTTGTAAGGTACCAGATATGTTATATTAGCAAAATACATAAATAATTCAAAGAATACCACTCAGATAACAACATAATACTAAAATATTGCAGAGATAACAACAAAATAACAAATTATGTGGAACCACAACACTAGAATTATACCTTTATTGATAGGAAACAATGTTCAACGACCTCTTCGAGGGGGAAACCTCCAACAGAGTAGAGCTCTATTACAATAATTTTCCAAGACAAAACTTCTCATACCCTCTACTCTTATTTATACTAAATCTATCTATCCCAAAGGACAATCTAGAGGAAGATTTTTCTAGAAGCGGAAGCTTCTATTAGGTCTTCTTGCAATTGACTTATTCCTCCTTATTGCTAGGCCTTATTAATATTGACCTTTATTACATGGAAACATATTATTCTACCCACTTGAGGGGTTAGGTAGGTTAGGTCCCTAACATGGACATTGTGGTCTAGATGGATACTATAGAATCTTCTACCTCCTTTGGTATGCTTCAATATCCCACCCCTAGATACTTTGCTTAGCTATGGAATAATAACAATACCAAAAGAATGGAACCCCTTCCTTTCCTAGTCGGTCAGTATTTAACATGACCTGATAGTCATTTAGGGTTGGGGTTGGGGTTTTTGCATGCCTCAACCCTAAACTAGTATTAGAGTTTTGAACCCTCTAGAATCTTCTAGAAATTCCATACATGACTTACCCTACATGTGTGAGTAATGAGGGTTGACGTGGCATCCACTAAGTACCATGGTGGTCAACAGGGTAGGTCAACTTGTGAGAGGCATAAATTTTGCATACGAACTCTGATTAAGGTGATTTTTGCATAGATGGAAATATTACAAGGTGTGGAATAACATCAAGGAGGTAGAACTAAGATGCTAAAGTTTTGACCCCCAAAAGTGCCATTTGATGCCTCAAATGGGCTTGAGAAGTTTATAGACCTGAAATCACCAGACTAGGACCTACCTCTTAAATGGGCCCTACATGCTAATTCTCCCAATTTTTCCTCCCATAAAGTACTAAGATAGATGAAAAATTATATAATGATCCATTTTCGATCGTACCTCCCCATTTGGGGAGGCTTTTTGTCCTCTACCTTCTCCCTAGAGTACCATTTGGCCTTGCCTGAAAATTACAATTTCATCCCTATCTCCCAAAATTCATGTTGCCCCTATCTGCCAAAGTTCATGTTGCCCCTATCCGGTAATTCCGACTTATTTTGAAAAACTGTATCTTATGCCAATTATGCCTAAAATTCTAGTGTCAGGTCATCTATGGTAGGTAGAACTTGCTCGTTAGTTTCCTAGTCCAACATGGAAGACTCGTAGAGTTTAAAAATTTTCACATTCACTGCTAAGTAAATGGGGTAGACTGAATCTATAGGCATTATCAACCACCTTCTCCAATACTTCAAAAGGACCATACTACAAAGCCTTGATCTTCTTACAAAGACCCTATAGTCCTTCTATGTTCATATGCAACCAAACTTGTCTCCCACCTTGGATGTTTTCTCAATTATGAGTTGATTATGTCAAGCCATGTACTTTTCCTATGACTTCTTCAATGTCTCTTGTATTTGCAAATGGATCTACCTGATCCTTTCAACATTTTTTCACCTTTCAATGAATATCATGTGATGTCTTCCATCACTCCTCCTTGTTATCCATACACAACATCCAAGAGCAATTGTGAGAAATACCCAAATCAAGTTTCAAAAGGGGACTTGCAAGTAGAAGTGTGGATCGCTCTATTAAAATATTATTAAATTTAAATCAATTTCTAATCCCATGTCTTCAATTTTTTTTTATTGTAACCCCTCTAAAGTTGAACCAATGTCCTATTGAGTACTTATGTCTACCATTTGTATGTGGATGGGGATTTTTAGATCTCTTCAACTTGGTGTCCATCTTCTCCCAAAGTCTAGTCCAAAAGGCATTGAGAAATCTTGCATCCCTAATTGAGACGATACTCCTTGGTATCCCAAAGTGCACTGAGATCTTTTTAAATAACATGTTTGTTGCTTCTTGTCCTTTGATGGTCTTTTTACAAGGAATAAAAATGCACATCTTTCTAAACTTTCCAACTACCACAAACAAATAGTCATGTCCCTTCCTAATTGTTGGAAAACCACCACAAAATCCATGGAGATGTTATCTAAAGGCCTAGTGGGTATAGGTAAGGGATGGTACAAACCTTGCTCTTTATTATTGGGCTTAATTGTACAACAAAGTATGCACCCTCTAATAAATCGAGCTACATTTTCTTGCATCCTAGACCAATCCACATACCTATATTAGTTGCCAATTGTCTTCCCAACACCAAATTGCCCCTTGGCCTTGGAGGTGTGAACCTCTCTGATAAGCTATAATATTTCACCTTTAGGAACACATAGCTTTTATAGCTTGTAGAGCAACCCATTCTAGAGATGATAGTTGGCCTTATTGTCACCTTCTTAGACAAGAATTTGGCTCTGTAGCTACTGAAACACCTCTTTAAAGTCCTCATCTTCCATGTTTGCATCATAGGAAAAAGACTTCATGTGCATAAGAGTTCCCAAAGTTGTAATCTTGGAAGTGGGTGGCCTTAAAAGCATCTTTGTCAATTTATTAGTGTTTCCATTCTTATATTTGATGACCAGATGAAATCGTTGCAAAAGCCCCATCCACTTACAATGTCTTGTGTGTTGAAGTTTACTCTGGGCTTGCAAATACTGCAACGACCAGGGATTAGTCTAGAGAAAGGTTTTCTTGCCCATCAAATAGTGCTTCCACTTCTTAACAATTTGAACCAAGGTGTAGAGTTCCTTATTGTAGATAGGGTGTTTTAGGGATCCACCATGAAACATTTCAGAATGATAGCACGTCAACTTCCATCCCTACATCAAGACTAACCTCATAACATATCCACTTGCATTTGTCTCCACTTAAAAAGGTTTCTACAAATTAGGCAATGCAAGACTTGATGCTTGATCGATCTTCCATTTCAACTCATCAAAAGCTTTATGTTGATTCTTTCTCCACTGGAAACTCTTACGACTAGTTCTTATGGCATGAAGTGGAGTAACTACAAATGAAAAAGATGCCATAAACTTCTATAGGTACTATGTTATCCCAACAAAGATCCTAACTTTAGTGAAATTAGTAGGAATCAACCACTTGAGGATGGCTTCCATCTTTGTGGGATATATCTTAAGTTCTCCTCCACCAATCACATACTCAAAATACACCGATGATTGCTAAGAAAACTCACATTTCTTAAGGTTAGTTGGAAATTGATGGTTTTTCAATGTCTAATCCTTGCATGAGATGTTAGATATGCTCTTCCCAGGTAGAGATATAAACCAATATATCATCCAAGTACACCATCACAAACGAATCTAGAAAGGGACACAATACATAATTCATCAAATGCATAAATGTAGTTGGTGCATTACATAAACCAAAAGGGAATACCAACCATTCATATAAACCTTTCCTTGTCTCAAAGGTGGTTTTCCAGGTGTCTTATTCTTTAACTCGTACCTGGTGGTATCTTTATTTGAGATCCAACTTGGGGAAATATTTGGCAAGTTGTAATTGATCTGAAAAATCATCAACCCTAGGCAAAGAATAATGATTCTCGAGGGTGATCTTATTCAAAGCTTTGTAGTCGATACACATTCTCCAAGTCCCAACCTTCTTGGGTACTATGATGATGATTGATCCACAAGGTGAGGTGCTTGGTTGAATTATTCGTTGTTCCAATAGCTGCTACAATTGTTTCTTCACTTCATCTACTTCCATGACACATTGTCTATACAGTGCAATAGTTGCAATGGGGAGTCAAGCAATAATTGTATCTCATGCTCCACTTCTCTCTTAGGTGGTAATCCTTTAGGCACCTGAAACAGTTCTCTATATGCTTGCAAAAACTCCTCCAACTAACGTTTATGCTCTGTAGTACATCCCTCAGAGATCCCTTTACTTTTACTAATTCATCACCTGGCTAATTTTATCTTGAGAAAAGTAAAACAAACTTACTTCTAGAACTAATCAATTTCTTAGCTTGGTTAGCACTTACCATTGAAATCTTAGATTTACTTTTATGTGCATCGATGATGAAATATTTCCCATCCTTGATTAGATGGTATTGGTTTTCTCCTCTCACGAAGATTGCATCCCTCATGTACATGTACAGGCTTCCAAACACTACACCACACACATCAAGTGGCACTACATCTACCTCCAGTTCATTAATATAGTAAACACTTATAGCAAATTTGATCTTACACTATTGAGTTACCTCGATATCTACATCCTTATTTACCCATCCTAATGGATATGGGTTAGGATGATCATGAACTTCCAGTCCAATCTTGCTAACCAACTCTTCTACTATGATGTTTTCATGTGAAGCGGAATCAAATAGAGCATCCACCTTTGTCTTCTTGACCTGGATCTTAATACAGAAGAGTTTAGTCATCTCCTTCTTTACCTTGTGATGATGGCTACTCAATTTCACCTCCTTTTGCTTTGTATTGTAGACAAAATTTTCATCCTCATCTGAGTTGCTCTCTACCGGGTTATGTGAATCCATGGCTAGAAGGTTCTTCTTCTTGGAATATTTCTTACGATTCTTTGGATTTAGCTATGGATATAGTTTTAACACTTATCTTCAATGTGACCAATGATATCGTGATGGTTGTAGCAGTTGTTTGGATCCTTACATTGATGTGTAGTGGTTGTGGTCTTCTTGTCCTTTCCTTTCCACTTCTTCCCCTATTTGGAAGCATCTAGGTGGTATTTTTGTTTAGAACCAGTTGGTTGTCCTTTCTTATTTCCTATATTCTCGAGATATTATGCTTGGAAACAAGCCTCATTAATTTCCTAGGTTTAAAGAGAATCGATCGCTTCTATAAATGATTGTGTAGACCCCCCAGATACTCGAGGAGTACATATTGGTTCTAGGGATATATACCCAACATAATCACCATTTTTTCTGAACTTGATGGTGTACTCTTGCATACTTTTCCCTTGCCTCTACCCAAAGTGATGCCAACGGATCCACAGGTCCTATACATACCTACTGGGCCCTGAATTTTTACCCTTTTTGCCATCCATTCACCATGTGTTGGCTATATTCTAAGTCACCTTTTATCCTCTTTTGATAATATCTTGCGTGTGATTTTATATGTCAACTCAACGTATGGCCTTTTTATGAATTGCATTATTCAATTATTAATATAGGTTGTTGAGTGGTTTCCTACTTGTTTTTGGGTGTACTAATAAGATGGTTCAGAAGCATATAGTTGCATGCTGATGAAAGGTTGTGTTCATTCAAGAATTCGATGTTGTTACTTCTTTACAAGCTCAGAGGATGTCCCTTTCCGATATAATGTTACTTCTAGGCGTTGTTGCTTCTTGAACCATGATGATGCCACTCCTACAATTTCATTGATACTTGAGCATTCGGTCTTCAACCGATGCTCAAGTATAGGAGTGAACAAATGCTAGTGTGGCAAGGACGAGTCATCAAAGGGACAAAAGTACCAAAGGTTGTAATCACTTATGGTTTTGATGTTGTAACAAGAATACTCTATTTTGTACACTGGTTATAACAACACAAATGTGAAACAGATCTTATACCATGTACTGATCAAATCAAATATTCTAATTATGAAGATTGTTATCCGAAGATGTATAAATCACAAGAACCCTCTTGAGTTGGGGGGTTGGAAAAGAGGGAAGAACAAAGTGTATAACAGAGACTATAGAACTCATTGTATCATCCTTTTTATAATATATGAGGATGTTGGTTCGTGCTATCTAAGCATTTATCTGTGAGTTATCTTAGAACCCCTGATTGGTGAAGGAAAGGCCCCCTTCGCTAGTTAGTTGTTGCAATTCAATTTTTGTTTGTTTAATAGATTATCATAGATCGTTTCATACCTTGGCTTGTTGTAGTTATCTTAGGTTCATGCAAACTGTTACTTATTCACGATTCATGTTAATTCCGCGAGTTGTTACTTGTTCATGGTCTTTGTTAATTATGCGCGTTGTTACTTGTTATTGGCTGATGTTGATTGTATGTGTTGATACTTGCAGAGTTGATTGATATGCATCATTGCTTTTACTCTTGGTTGAAGTTCTAGTGAAGCTTGTGCATCATTGAATTCCTTCTCATGGATAGATTTTATTCTTAAATTATAGCAGGTGCATTCTCTTTAAATCATTTGGAGCTTGTGGATTGGTTAAGGATGTTGTTGGGTTGTTGCAATTGATTTATTTTCAGCAGGGTTTATGTGGATTGAAGTGATTTCCTTTCATATGCATGTTGTATGAATTAATTGGGATTGTTCTCTTAGTTAGAAGTTGTTTGGATTGAGTGTAACCGTCTTTTCTTATGAATTTTTCATAAGACTTTAGATAAAACAGCTTGAAACTATGTCTTCCTAAAAAGGATTAATTGAGTTGGTTAAAGATTATAGAATATTCTAACATGTGGGACTATACTATATATGCATATGTTTGTTAAATTTTATGTTGACAAAACGTGATAGATCATAATCCAAAGTAGTACTTCATTGTGATAAAAATTTAAATTTGAAGCATGAGTAAAAATTTAATATTATTTATTAAACAATTATATTTGATTTGTAGTTTTGATGAGTGTGCATGACACATGCCTCTTACCTAGACTGTTAATTCTTATGGACAATGTATAGTGTGTAATGAGATAGAAGGTAACCATTGTTATATATTATACATGTTGTTGTATATTATGTATGTGTAGTGAAGGATGTGGGTGAATTGAGGAGTAAGGTCATCGAAAATTGAATTTAAATTTTTTAATATAAATTATATGCCATAATTTGTTACTTAAATGTAATGTCTAATCTTTTGAAAATTATGGTTCAACCACATCATAAGTTTTTTCCTTTCCTTCAACAATCACCCACAAGTTAGTTAAGTATCACCAAGCCTTAATAATGCCCCCAAAACCGTCAACTTAACCCGAGTGAAAGTAAATATTAACTTTATAAAAAATAATAAAACAAAAAGCTTTCCTTTTTGCGAGTGATATGGATAGTACCTATTCCCATAAATACTTTGATATTTCCGATTGTTGATATACACATCAACTTAACCTAAGTGAAGGTCAAAGTTAACTTTATGAAAAATAATAAAACAAAAGGGTAAATGAGGCAAAGTAAAGAGGAACCATATAAAAAATGCAAGAAAAAGTTAATTAAGTAGGATTATATCAGTCAAACACATGGAAGGTAACATGGTTAAGTGAGAGATGGAATAAATCAAAATCAAGTTAGAGTGTAAATGATAGTTTTACATGGTGCCATGTGTGAGGGAAACAAATAAAGGAACTTGAAATATGAAATTTTTAATTAAATATAGAGAATATTGCACAAGACCAAGTGGAAAATGAAGAATTAAATAGAAAGAGTGAGGGAAATAAATAAAGGAATTTGAAATATGAAATTTTTAATTAAATATAGAGAATATTGCACAAGACCAAGTGGAAAATGAAGAAAAATGAAGGATTAAATAGAAAGATTTATGCAATGGGGAAATAGAGAAAGTTCAGGGTTTATTAAGTGGGTCATAATGGTGTTTTCAATGAAACATTTTATGGTCTTAAATATATATTTTAAAAAAAAATATGTATTTGAGGATGTTTTATTTTATTTTTACATTTTAGTTTTGGGGAGAGGGGAGAGATCACGACAAGGGAAGTGAAGGGTTTGGTCTGAGTTTAATTGGTATTTTCTTGTTTCTCTTTGCATGAGTGTACCATGTTGATGAGTGCAACTAGTACTAGCATAAAGGGTTGGGGTTAGGTTGGTTACATCATTATTTTTTTTATTTTAAATAATGTCACTTTAAGTAATTCTAAATATCATGTGGGATTTAAATGTATATGAAGGTTATGAATGAGTAAGTAATTAGATAAATTTTAATAGATTTATAAATTTATAAATTATGTATATGTGAATGTTTATTGTATTAAAATAACTTATAATGGGTAATATATATATGATTTATGTTATAATATAACATATATACTATATGTGTTATATTATAATATATATACTATA